>JAAXNX010000920.1:0-21718 GCA_036491905.1 Folsomia manolachei
GAGGGTTCTGGGATAGTTCTGTAAAGAGACAGGAAACAAGGGTGATACCCTCGGAGTGACGTCATGGGGTGGTGTAAGGGTCCTTCATGAAGGAAGGTGGGTGTGGCGGAAAGTTGGTGGACTAGGAACAAGGTTTTGGGATGATTTCATGGGTGTGGATCAAAAACAAGGTTTGTGAGTCGCAAATTGTGACACAAACTTTGTGATTGTGCATGGAATTGAACTCTTATACATTTTAGCAGGATGTCCAAATTGAACTTTGTATCAAATGCTCCCGTAAGTCGGCACCCGTCCTTTATAGGAGTGCCGGGGAGTGTATAGTAGGCGGATGTGAGCTAGACTAGGAAACATTGTTGTAAGCCATATTATTATGCGTTATAGATGGTTTGGGCTTTAGCAAGTTGTTTCCACTGGAGGTGAGTGAGGGCATCCAGTCCCATGAAGATGCGTTCACTACCAGCTACATAGTTATGATGAGATTCCCATGATGGGAAGTTGCGTAATAGTGCGTAAGCATTTACTGCGTGTGCATGCTTCCCTCCCCATAAAGGAGACCTCCTCGTGTCAATCCATTCGTCCAAAGGAGCGACCTCCGCTAACGCAAAGGATGAAACAGTCCAAAATCCAGACTGGCTGGAAAGGTTGGTCTGGAACTCCACGTGCTGGAAAAAACATTACACGCGTCGACACCAACCATCACATGTTATTGTCACTGGTTGCCTACACATTTTCAATGATACAGCTAAATGTTTGCATAATCTCACCCGTGGTGGTACTTTCTCCACGTGCATGTTCCAGGACTGGGCTGGCCTCCACGTGGCTTGACACGCGAAACATTTGGAACAGTCCAAGTGCATGTGGCAGATTTTGGCAGGAAACAGGAAGGCTTCCTCCACTGCAAGCACGTGGACTGGGTGCTTTCTCTCCTTGACACGAGTGCTGACTTCCGGGTGGGGTGGTTACCCCACCTTGGCCAAAACCCGGTCTACCCGTCCAACCCTCTCTGCTAAGAATGGGCCCTGTGTGGTGCAGAGTGGAAGAGGATGTGGGGATGGGCGGTGGATGACACGAGGCAAAAATAAGGGGACGCCATGCGATGCATGGCGTGCAATGAGTTGACTGCTTGGTTGTAACTTACGCCATAACCAAACCTGGGTTAAAGGATATTCCACATTTTATATCCATTCATTTGTGGTAAAGTTCGTATAGCGGATGAGCAAGAGCCGTTGTCGGCACCGGTTTGCAAATTCAGTATGTTTGCACCATGTACCTGAATGAATACTACCTGCATTTGGGCAATAATACGGAGTTAGCGTTAAAAAAGAATGCGCACTTTTGGCATAGCTGGGTATGTTACGGTGGTTGGGTCGTTGCAGCGGGACTAAGTAGCGGATATTTGTACATGACTAAGGTACAGTGCGGTAACAGAGAGACAGCTTCCTACAATAATTGCATAATAAGTTGGGCATAACTTGTCTCATGTGGGCTACATCATGTTAGGTTACAACTACGGTAGTTGATCTATCTGCCACGGTTTGGAGTTTAAAATTCTTCCGGAGAAAGTTAAAAGTGTGAACTTTCTCCACCAGGAATGCATGAAATACTTGGGAATTGAATGAAATACCCGAATCGGAGTGAAGTGCGTTCCTCTCTCTCTCCTGCCTGTCCTCCTTTTAGAGATTGGATCATCGAGATGGAATGATTGGGATACTCATGCCCACCACCTTCCCGTTGTTGTGGGGCGGGAGGCTGGCCGGGCTCTGAGGGAAGGATGCGATGTGGTGCAGGGACCCCAAAAGAGGACAACGTTCTCAACCAACCTGATTCTTCCGTCCTTGGGTTTGGCTTGGTTTGGGTTCATGTCGTCAAACTCAACGCCGAGGACGTTGGCTTCCTACAAGGATCACTGGCATTTTAAATTAAAGTGACCCAGTTTACCCGGCCATTGACTCGGAGTCAGGGAGGAGAGGTAGCTATAAACGATGTATAAACGAGGAATAATACGATCTAGTAGGGTGGTCGGTAGGAGTGGAATTTAAGAGACAATATATAAACAGGAATGATATCAGAGATGAACGAGGAATCTAATGGGTGTAGTGGGTGTTTTGGATTGGTACTGATTTCGGATTTTTGTTTCACTCCCGGGTGACGTTATTGTGTTGACAAATTCGTGCTTGATTGAGCTATGCATTTAGACAAGCAACACAATTTCTAAAGTAAATTGATTTTAATGATTTCATATTGTTTCTAATTGAACAACAATACAATTCAATTCATCCCAATTAGGGAGTAATTGACCATTGTTTCTCTCACGGCGTGGGGTATCCCTTATGAACAATAGTATATTTAATTCCTTGGTCTACTATTCTTAGTGTTTTGCATGATGACTATTATACTTGCCCAAAATAAAGTAAGGTACTAAATTCGGCCTTAGCTGGTCACTTGGGCTGACATTGCTTTCTTAAATTATCCTCAAATTAAAAGTGGGCCACATCCTTGTCCATTACACAATTCGGCCTTACCCTGAAGCCAAGTGTCCTCTGATTCCGGCAGGCCACGGCCTAACCTGGATCAGGGCTGGTGAAAAGAAGCAAGGTTCCTTCCTAGGTTATCTTCATTCCATCAAAATAAACGAATGCCACTGAAACAATGAAATAATGTCAATGTCTCTGGCGTCCCATCCTCTTCTTCTGGTGAGAAGCTAAGGTTAAACAATTAATATGTTAACAAGTTAAATACATGCACAGCATAAAGCATAACCTTAGCCCTGGTAGTTTGACTTTGATTGCTTGTATACAGTAAAATTGACAGGAAGCATTAAAAGTAAGGCAATAGACAGACAATCTTATTTGTTATATTTATAGCAATGTACATCACATTCACTAAAAAAAAGACCTTGTGATGAGAGAAGGGTGAACTTGATGATATGCACATGGGTTCCTTCCCAATTTTCTATAATTTATTTGTAAGCTATAAATACATGCACAGCATAAAGCATAACCTTAGCCCTAGTAGTTTGACTTTGATTGTTTGTATACAGTAAAATTGACAGAAAGCATTAAAAGTAAGGCAATAGACAGACATTCTTATTTGTTATATTTATAGCAATGTACATCACATTCACTAAAAAAAGACCTTGTGATGAGAGAAGGGTGAACTTGATGATATGCACATGGGTTCCTTCCCAATTTTCTATAATTTATTTGTAAGCTTTGATGTTTTGCATACCTTTCCTTTGGTTAGTTGGTTGATTTCATTTAGTTCGCTTGGACTGCTCCAAATTACAAAGGGGAGTAAGTGGAACGGGGACATTTGCTTATACTTTTGAACTAGAATTACATTTTAACCAATTTAAGTAGGTTTAGTCGGCATGTGAAAAAGCTTTCTGGGCTGTAAACAAGGCCAAAATATATAATTTTGAAGAGTTCTTGTGTAGCGTTGGCTTATGGGTTGTGGGGGAGTGAAGTGTAAATGCAGACAGATTGGCAACTAGCGTGACAAAGAGTTAGAGGTATTTTTGCAAATTGATTGATGACTATTGATTTTTTGGAGGCTTCTAATTTTTTAGGTATTAAAAATTCCTATTTTTCTGATGCAAATATGTGAATTTATATTTATACATTTCCACGCAATTTTTTTTACTGTGTGCAATTTTTATTGTGACTCATTCATTCATGAACAAATCTTGCATGACAGTTGGCACTTGCACGTTTATTGTTGGCACGAGTTTGCAATAATTTTGCAAAAAAAATCTCGAGCTTTTGGCAAAGTTTTAGAATTGCGTGTCATCCTTCCATTACATATTTACATAGACATGCACGCCAGCCAAAATTTAATACGTGTACTATTCAAGTGCGTTAGTTCTTATCGAGGTTAGCAAGGTGCATCCTTTTGCAAATACATATTTTTCTCAGATTGCTTGCAAAAATGCGAAACATGTAAATGACGTCTACTACTAAATGTGACTATTAGTAAATCTCATTTCCTTAATTGATTTTTTGGGTTCATTTCATTCTTAATACAGAGGTTCATCCCTTGTTTTGCATTTATTAGGACAAATAAGTAAATTAGAATAGAAACCAGAGTTCAACGGATGGAAATGATTCCAATGAACTGGGATGAACGGTCAATGAAATGAGATTAGATCAAAGGGCCGAGGCGACAACGGACTCAGAGGACATCACACCACAGGACGACACACAATTCTCAATTCCAAATAAAATTCGCACATTGTCCTTTTAATGATTTGCATGCCACAGTATTTGTAGATATCAGCTTTATTGGGTTAGTCGACTAAGCACATGTCACACGTGCACGTGCTGATTGATGATACTCGGCTAAGAATAGAAGTAATGATGACAATTTGAAATTAAATTAATCCCAACAAATAGTGTCATTGTACAACGTATTGGAATTGTTTGAATTATAAATAAGTGCCATTG
The DNA here is from genome assembly GCA_036491905.1 of Folsomia manolachei. NCBI lineage: Eukaryota > Metazoa > Arthropoda > Collembola > Entomobryomorpha > Isotomidae > Folsomia > Folsomia manolachei. The sequence continues at coordinate 4,443 of JAAXNX010000920.1, forward strand.
TAAATTAAACAGTATTGCGACAGACCAGAACCAGACGATACCATAAAAATGCACATAACATTATTCCTATCAATCAATCAATTTGTATTCCTTTTCGAAAGCAGACCACAGAAAAATGAGGTGGCCTGAAAAACATGTATCAAAATATGATCATGTCTCATAAATCAATTGGCACATAAATTTTTGGGTGTAAACAATTTTTTTCAGGTCAGTACCTTTGTTTGGATTGAATGCTTTGTTCCAGTTTGGCGTACATGGTATGGCGGACACATAAAATAACGAGGATTTTTTTTATTATTTGCAGTTTGATCGGTAATTGATGGACTACTCTAATTTTTAGTTCCAGTTCCATTTCATTTCGGGAAACAGCCAAACCACGGAGAGACTGTGTAATAACATGCAAATTGAATTTAGGGTTAAAAAAATTGGCGAACTTTTGAACTCTGAATATTTATGGCTTTCGTCAATGTGGTTAACATATTTATTAGTAATGGGAGTGAATTTCTCTCCTTTTTCATTTTGCCTACTTTACTTTCACAAGGAAGCCCAAGTCTAAAATTGGGAGCAGTTTAGTAGATTAGGAAAGAAAAGCGTGCCATGCCACACCATAATATGGCAAATACCAAAATTACACTGTTGTAAAAGTGATTTGCTGTTTTTAGGTTCGGTGTTTGAGTAGTTTGTGGCTTTTGGTGTCAGCCTCGTACTCCACTTGGTCTGGATTAGATTTCAAATGTAGAATATTGGATCAGTTCTGATTAGTTTGTCACTCAATTCATGGTGATGAGTCAGATTTTAATTTAGTGATGGTATGTGATGCCCTCATATATTTCGCGTGACATGTCCTGCTGTGCTTCATTCTCATTGCGAATAATTAAAGCATTGTTTTCATCCACCCACGAAATGTCAAAACACGTATGTGCATATGTTGTTGAAAATTAGGAGTGCAAAAATCATGCCGTACTGCATTTATCACACATTCATGACCTGGCCTGTCGCTGACCTGACTTGAAGAAGCCACCATACATAAAAAATGTTGGATTTATCTCGCCAACTAAATTAGGTTCCAAAAAAATTCCAGGCTAAAATTAGCACGGCTTGGCGTCCCCCGGTCGGGATGTTAATTCAGTTCAGGACATTAGAGAAGATGTGTTTTTCAATAAAGAATAAAAATTAGCATTTTTAATTCCAAGCCTTATCCTGTGGACGAGGTTAAAAACCCAATTGTACACAATGTGACGATTAGAATGCACCCATTAATTGCGGCTGGGGCTACTATTAGAGCAATGCTCTGTAACTGTGAGGCGATGACTTTTGTCCTAAAAATTATTAAGTCACTGACTCAACTCAAGTTGAATTGAGTGCATTTACATTATTTTAGTGTATGAAGTCAATATTGACTACATTTTTATATTTAATGAACTGATTTGCCTAATAGTTCCAAGTCCAATATTGCAAGTATCGGCAATTTGCAAAAATATCAAGATTGCAGATATTGGTATGATGCAAATTTTTTGCAAAGTATCTCATTCACCCTCTTATCGGACTGCGTTTTCCACTGGAAATGGGTTCGTATGGGAACTGCTCCTTGGAAAGTTGGACTCCGACTGAGACACAAGTTCCCAATACAACTAAAGAAACTCGACTATTATGCCTTCCTCCCTTTTAGTTAGGAGTGGTAGTACCACCGTGGCACTGGTTGATACCATTTTCCTCCGTTCTCTCCTCTGGCCAGGGACGGATGAGAATGTGAGATGCGGATGTGCCTCTATTCCAGCCCAGGAAGGTTGTTGGGAAGGATGGAAAGGACGGGGACGGGGTCATCACGGGCTTAGAGGACGCTTAGAGGTTGTTCCACACCCAACTGGGTCAGTCTAAGTGGGTGAGGTGGATAAACCTTAATCAGGTCTTCACGCGTCCTCCAGCAAAGTAATGTGAACATATGCAAATGATACCAGGAACAAATAGGAGAGAAGAATGTCTCAGATATCACATTGTGCATATTTCGTTAATGTATGATTAGCGGAATTTAGTTTGGTTAGTTGCAGAAATCCGAAATTTTGGCAAATCTATTGCATTTTTTTGCAAATTTTGTTATACAATTTTTGCATGGAATTCACATACAATACAGACTTCCAATTCGGTAGGGAGTCCCTCATCCTAGTATTTCCTACCCACTCAATTTTGAAGTCTAGCTTCCCAAAGTTCATTTAACTCTCGGAAACGGGAGCAATGCCCGGATCGGATCCATGCGGGATGCAGAATGGCAACAACATACCCCACCCAAATTCGCACAAAACTTACGCATCTTGCGACAAATCCACGTACAAGCAAAACCTGTACCTTCTTCCTTCTGCGAAATAAAGGACTCTTCCACATTTATTTGTAAACATCAACACCAACATCCTTAACACTGTCTGACCCTTGTCTAAAGCGGTATCATGCAACTTAGCAGCCTTCCGCATTCAATGAACGAACTTTGCACAATGCTCGCTGTTAACTGCATTAATAGGTTAAAGAAACTTCACAAATCCCTTGTTTGCATGCAACAGCACTACCGCTTAAATATTTACGGAGGAATGAATGAACTCGCATATTGCTCTGCTAAAGTTTGCAATTTGCACACCAACTGTGCAAATGCTGGTCTGTAAATACTTTGCAAACCAAGCACTTCCTGTCATAACAAACAGTTACGCACAATGCACTTTACTTGAAATATGCCAATGTACTGCATAAACTCCTAAGTTGGATGCACTGCAACGTTGGTATGCTCTACGCACCGCTAGAATTACAGTTGCCGGGGACAAAGTAGCGTTTGGGGATGATGACTAGCCATATATGGATTAAGACTTTATTTAAAAGTGACAAATTCCACCGGTACTTGATTACAGATGGAGTTCATTTCGCGTATTATCAGTCATGTCAACTATTTTAAGTCATTCACATTGTTACTGGGGTTGTAGGACTTTGATCAGTGCAATGATCGTGTAAAGTGCAGTGGACAAGCAAGTTTGAAATGACTGCAAATGATAAACTGGGAGGTAGTCAACAAGTTGTTGTTGGAGTTGAACCTTTCTTCTTAGGATCCAGATCATGAGAGGTTACAAAGTTCATTACTATTTATTCTGGCCCTGTCGCCAGCCCTGGGTGGATTTGGGATGATGAACTCAAGTCTTGGTCAATGAAAAATATGTATTATTAGATTTATTTTAGGATTAAGTGTGACCCGAATTGCATTGAAGGCAGGAATTTGGAACAGGAACAACAATTTTGACAAACCGTTATTAAGACCGCCCTGTAAACTAATTCATCTTGTTATTTTGAGATTGAGAGCAAAAAGTGTGTTAAAGTTTTAAAGTATTTAGGGTTAGATCATTGATAAAGAAGCCAAGTCATTTATATTAAAGAGGTGGAGATAGACATGAACACGAACTCATAATCTGATTCTTTTGAAAAGAATTTAAATTGAATTAGCATCAGGGCGACGTATTGAGTTGAATTGCAGACTCTTATCCTCGTATTCCGTTCAACCACAAGTAGACATGTGCGAAAAATATGTATTAGCGAAGGTGCGCTTCAAATATGTAGCTAAAATGTCTCTTGTTTCAAAATCCGAAATTTCAAAGTTTCCATAAACATCCACCCTAAATTAACCAGGTTCTCATTACGTCCACCGAAAAATGACACCCATTTCGCCATACATTCCACCAAGAACTGCACTTCCCGTAAAAGATCCACTTTATATACCCCTCACGCCCCAGGAATGCACCACATTAACGCTAACAGTACCGCTAAGTGAGTGAGTAAGCAGAATTTGTTCGTTAGGCGTTGGGGGACATCGCTCCCATTTAGTGTCACTATATACATTAAATACACCATAAACCACCCACTTAGCTTTGCGGCATCATACACAACACGTTACCGTTTTTTGCAACAAATTGAACCAACCCAGTCAACAGGAAGTCGTGTGCTTTATGCTCACCATCACCAAACCAGCCATAATACGATCCCTACCCCACAGTTCAGGGCACTCTTAATAACTTATTGTGAGTCAGTTTGTGAGTGACTCCTTTATTTGGATGATAACATTTACTGCGAACCACAACCAAAATGTGAGAGTGGACTCGACCAAAGTTTGTTTTGAAGTTGAAAGGTTCCCCAAAATAGGGGGTGGTTGGTTACAGTGATATTATGACTCCTACCATTGGTACACTACACAGGGTACTGGTGGGTACGAAGGAAAGGGAAAGTCAGAAAGGCTAGAGCCTTCCTTGTTTAGAGAAGAATGATTTGGGTTTGGTTGGGTCGTGTGCAAACAAACGGCTCAAGAAAATAGGAGCTCATTCTCAAACCAACGCTTGAGATGAGAGGGTGAGGAAGTTGTTGGCGTAAAGGAAGATTGTGCAAAGTTAGGATTTTGTGATGGGTGCACCTGTAAAATGGAGACAAATTACAAGTTTTGGAATTTGGCTGTGAAATTTTTTTTTAGCAATTTTTTAAATTGTGAATTGGACTAAAGTTGATTGGTTTTTGTGAGTTTTGAGAATCTCATGGATCAGTTGTGTGGAAAATTAAATAGTTCATATTATGTCTAATTAAATTGAGAGCTGATTGAAAATCTGCAAATTCACCAATTACATAGTGATTTGTATAAACGGTGAAAAACATGCTGCCGAAATTCGGATATACATATGATGAATGCCTGGAGATGATACAAAAAATGAATTGGAGTTATTTTGCTTGGCTTTGTTTTCAGATTTTTTCAATTTCCTCTGCTTTACTGTACTGCTCTACTACTCTTTTGTCAGTAATGCATTCGAGGCTAAATAAAAAAAACATGATTAAATTCATTTAGCAATTAATCGGGCACAAAAAGTACAACAGAAATAAATCCGAAACTTAATTTTAACCATGCACCCATAAATAGACACAACCCGAAATTGAAACCATGATCTACATGAGTACCCCAAATTAATTCGCTGTATGCAAACCAAAAATCAATAACAAAAATGGCCCACTCTCTAATTCTTCTGGTTAAATCCTTGTACCTATTTCGTGTGACACATAATCATGAACGAGCGATTTAATCAATCTGCTTGACTCGCGTGGTCGCACCATTATCTAAATCCACTAGATTACCAAAGTATAGCAAACCCATGCAAAATATAAACTTATAGAAATCAGGCACATGGCCTTTTTTCGTCCCTGTTCAAATTTCTACTCTTGCAATATCGCGTTTCTAATTGCGTTACAAAATTTTGAAATAAAAAACCACCCCAGGCTAGAAAGTAAGTACTTAAGCAAAAACTGAGTTTAGCAATGCTTTAATTTAGCAACACACAAATGTCAAATGGCGAAAAATAGCGAAAGTGAATGAGGGGACTTTAATATTAAGAAAGTGTGCACCGTATTACAGGCCAGGCCACTAACACATATTTTATTAAAGCAAGTATCACACATACACATACAAACACAACTTGTCTTAGACAAGGCACTCGAGAAGTTGCTTAATAAATATGTATTCGCAATATAGCATGCCCACCACAAACCAGCAGGTAAGCTACTTACCTACATTCTGGGCCTCTGACTCACTACCTTACTTGTAGGCAAAGGCACGATATTGGCCCAAGGGTGAGTTCCCTTAACAATTTCTAATAAGTGCACCACCATCCCTTTCATTCTTTGGTGGAGGGGTGGTGCACTGCAATTCTTGAGATGCAATCCCTTCGCAGAAATTGCAAGGAAGGAGAGTGAACAAGGAGGAAACTCGTTTATGCATATTGAGGTAAGTAAAGCGAGCTGGTTGGCTAATTCATAGGAAATGCAACACATTTACCTACAAACTAAACAAAGCAAAACTCTCGCAAATTATGGTTTCCCCATGTTCTGTTCTCACTCTCATTTCTCAATGGGCCAAGTAGAAAGTGGAGATTTCATTTAAAGAAATTTCCTATTTTTAATAAATTCTCGTTAAAGATTGGCATTTATTGTTAGTGACATATCTTTTTTTGACGCAAAAATGATTTTAAGGCAGGATTAAAAATAAGACATTTATGTATGCTTTGTATTATGCACTTACATCACATATCACGCCTACACCCAACACCCGGAGATTTGTCAATATTTATTTCTGCCACTGCAAAAAAATTGCGAAACCCTCTCTTCCCCAATCATGTGTCAATCGTTTGTAGGACAGATTTGCTAAAAAAGGAAGTCGCTCTCAAAGACAGTAAGTAGGATTGGGTGAAGTAAGAGCAGAGAGTGAGAGTGAGGGTGGCCCGGTTTCCCTTTCTTTAAGGAAACCAGAACAGACTGAGTCCTCCTAAACTACTTCTATTTCCAATCTAAGCTTCTTTCTATTTCCAGGCCAAATTCAAATCAAACTAAACCAAACCAACTTTCCTTCAGTTGACTGACATACCACAGACATAAGTAGTAAAGGCCTAATTTCAGGCGAAAGTTTGTGACACAACTCTGTTGATCTGAATTACTTAAATACTTTACAATATCCTACTTTACTTATTCTTGTGTACCTTAACTGCTAACATATTTATATGCAATGTAATACCAGAAGATTTAATGACTCAATGAGACCCTTCGACTACCTTCCTCTCCTCTTTTGGGGAATAATCAAGTCGTCTCGTAGTATCCCTTAGAATTATGTAATTTCTTATCTCTCTGCGTAAATGCGTGTCGTTATTACGTGTTTTTTAGTACGCACTTTTACGCACTTTCACAAAAAGTGTGCACTTTTTAATAGGGAACAGAAAGTTGGCGTGTTTTACGAATACGTTTTTTACCATTGTAAAAAATGTTGGAAATCATCCATCAAATTACTGCTAATTTTATTGTAATTATCATGACATTTAAAGGGATGTTTTAACACGTGCCATTTTCTATCGATGCGTGTCAGCGATAAAATAAAAGTGTGGACATGATGTATGACTACTAAATTGATTTATTGTTTTACTACCGACTGACATTCAATGTACCTTACCAGGTTCATTGCTGTTGGGGGTTCTTTTAATTATACTGTGATCTCAAGTGCCATTCCGGTTTGGTAAGTTACGTGGACTCCTTGTCTATCTGATCGGCGTAAGGCGAGACTGATAAGTAAGGTGTCAGGAGTCAAGTCACACATGCAGGCAATCTCATAAATGATGTTTTATACTAACCCGATACCCTTAATTGTAACAAGTTTAGCTAATTTAAACTGCTAATTTAGAACCATGTTGTTTTTAATGCAGGCATTTCAAATGAATTTAAAAATTATTTATATTTTTTGCAATTTTCAGAATAGCCGAATCTTAACCCATGTCTAACGACCTTGCAAAACTTGCTTATAAAAAGTTGTCAGAAAAGATGAGCCAAAAAATATTTGAGAGATTTCTACCCAAACCACTCACTCAATTAATCGTGTCAAATTCTTTAATTATTTGTTTGACATTTGGCCATAAAATGACTAAAAGTGTTACGTTTTCTTTAAATGAAGGAAATGGAGAGTAACCAATTTGGTTCAATTGACTTGACTTCGTTATAATTTTAGGACTTCTATGCTAAGGAGGCCATGGAGAGCACAGTCAAAATGTGGACATAATTATGTAGAGTAGAGCAGGACAGGTCATCCTCACCCAAGACTCTTATTGTATTGAACTAAGATGGGAAGGGGAACAGAAATTGGAAAAAATTGGAAATTGACACGCTTTTCTGTCTCTTGGTCCAACATTCCCCTCTGTCAGCCCCATTCCCTCCTTTCCTCACGAGATTAGCACCTTTTTAAGTTTTAAGCTGTGCCAACTGACTCGAAACTCTGTTGGCTAAATCTGGAGCAACTTTCCATCACCTTCCCTTTCAGCCTAGACATAAGCAACAACAATAACGCCATTCACTCTAGTTTCAAATCTTACTTCCTTGAGAATTTCTTGATATCTGGTGCGTATCTGTAGTCATATATTACTTTGCATGGGAGGGAATGCAGTCTCATTACACCAGGGGACTGCATTATCTGTACTTGGGTGGATGTGAGGTGAGGGTGGATGTGAGACTAATTTTTAGTGGAATACAAATACATGAGGATTAAGGGCCTAGGTTTGGATAAGGTTCATCTAAACACCCTCCGACCTTGCGAATTTTAAGAAAATGGACTTATCCCAAATGAGACAATGGGTGGATGAGTAGAAGGCATTGGGCAACAGAGAGTATGTAGATGTGGCTATTTTTAACGAGATAGGTACTATATGCTAAAAATATGTCAGTACACAGGTAAATAACGCAATAATTTATAGCCTAGTTTGGGCTATGAAGCATTTCATCATTTAGGACAAGGATCACTCATTGTGTTGGGTGGTAATGTAGTAAAATGCAAATTCCATTGTTTCAATGATGTCTGCAAATTCAATAAGTTCATTAGCATTTCATTTTTTACATGTTTGGTTAGGATTTGCCAAAACAAAAAAATATACTCCGGAAATTTTGAGTTGAAAACGACAGTGTTTGTTTCCAAAAAATTGTTAACATTTCCTACAACAAACGCGCCGAAGAGTTGTATGTATAACAAATAGGAAAACAATTAGTAGACAATGTTCACATAAAAGTAAATCCCACGCCACTTAATACTCTGTTACACAACCTACCTTCAGGTGCAACTGCATTACAGTAAATCACGGTATACAGACAAATTCACCTGACTAAGTTACACACAATGTATTACATAATGTGGCGTCAATGCTACAGAGTAAATGGAGGCACTACCTATATTTGTACAAATAGTTGCATCAAATTGCACTGCACTGCATGCAATCCTCCCTTCCATTTAGATTTAGGCCATGTCACTGCAACACAGTCTCTCTCGTCCCTAGCCTAGGTAGTGATGCCCTTCCTACTGCCATGTGCCTTGTACTTATGTAAAATGTGACATGACACATTGGCCCAATATTAGGGAAAGAAATAGGCCTCCCTTTTTGAAAATAGGTCTCAAACCTCAATTCAAATTGAATCCATTGCATAACCAAAAATAGCCAATGCAATCAAATTACTGTCCTCCGTCTCATTGACGGTATTGTAACACAGGATGGATGGGTTGGTAAATAACTCTCACTTTCAAAAGTAATACAGGACACGAGGCCAGGCCACGCCAGGCCATGGTTGAGTTTGACAAAGTGTTGGTAGTATATGCCTATTTAACTTGTAATTCATGGTTTATCATGTCACGAGCTTTGGTAAAGTTGATCAATCAATAATCAATAAAAATGATTTGATCTTTGGTTTAGATTTGCTTACATGTAATCAACGTGTTAACTAGTTTACCAACTAATTTACTCACTCAAATCACAAATTGACACATTTTAAATGAGTTCCAATTAATTTCTCATTTGTTTTCTATTGCAAACACGGAACTAGAAGGCAAGGCAAAGGGTTTCATTTTTAGTTTCATTTTTTAGAAACTGCATAATTAGACGTGTATCTATGTCGTGAAAAGAAAGCAGAAGGCGGAATTGAAATGAGAATATAGAAATTTGGAATGTGTCACATTAGTTCGATCACTACTTTACTTACCTACATATCCAAATATCTCTAGATATCATCATCACATCAAAAAGGATGAAGATAACGGGAAAGAAAGAGTTAGAAATCGTCCCGTAGTTATAGCTAGGTTAGAAAAGAAAACAAAAGAAGACTGATTGTGAAACTGAGCTAAATTTCTACAATTATAATTATGTGCGTCTCATTATGCTTTTGTTACAGGGGAATCATTTTAAGGATATATATTTAGCATGAATCCTTAATAAAATGAGGATAGTCAATGAAACGGAGTTGTTTAAATTTTAAGTTTTATTTTGATATGTAATTGATATTATGTTGTTATTAAAGGTTTGATATACATAAGTTTTTCTAAAAGAAATCCTGCTACAATCTTGAAACCCAAAGTTTCTGCACTAATTTCCATATTTCCCCAAAAAATGCCGTGCTGTAAATGGCAATTAGTGACAATTACAGCTTTCCTCAGATGACAACTCTTTCTCTTTTCTCCTCATTGTTTATACGTGCAAAATCACACTTCCCTGTTAACAGTGGGTAGATAATAATATTGGCCACTGCATAAATGCCAATAAACTGCACACAAACCAACCATCATCTCTCCACCCCACCAACCACAGTTTCTAAATTTTAAATAAAATAAATGAAAGTCGGAAGTTACAAAATAATTCAAATGGAAATCGGCACTGGCTCACTTTCCTCCTCGAAATTTCTATTTCTATCCAATTTCTCTTTTCCTTCCAAGTTTTGGAAATCGCGTTTGACAAATCCATTTCCTATTCCGTGTTTTCTAATGGACTTAACTGTAACGCAGCCAGGTTGTTGTTGCATAATATAAATGAAGGCAGGTCAATCCAAATTCTAACAAACTCAGCTATTGTGTTTATAAAGCAAAATATTTTAGTATGGATGGACACAACTCCCCCACAAAATTATTACAACTTCCTTTACACACACGCATGTGTGCATCTAATTTAACTCCTAATCCATAATGTGTTGACAACGCATTGAGACAATAACCACACAGAAGAGTGCATTACTTAATACTTTATGGGGGTGAGTGCACATTAGGAAATTGCAACAAACTACAAAAACTGAACTCGGTCTGACCTCTTGGGTGTCATATCATTATGCAGGATTAAACAGAATTTCTGTATTCGCTAACAGTTTGAACTTGATCTCTGTTGCTTAATAGCGACGCATTCTGCAGTTCGTTCGCACGGATCCAGTAACGGGTTGAATTTGAAGTTTAAACATAACGCAACTCGACGCAACAGTTGAAGGTTGTTTTAGGTTTAAGTATGAAAAAGTCCGTTGTCTGTCGGTTGGAGTCAGTTTTGAAGGCTGCAAAAGTTCAATGGATGACGAATAGAAGTCATTGAAGGCAATTGAACCCGTTTCATGAGCGAACGCCTCTCCCAAACCGATCCAACTGGTAGGAAGGCCATGGTGTTGGTAACAAAATGTTTGTCGGATGTTGATGTTGTTACACCCTGTGGCTAGCTTGGTTAGAGTAGATTACGCAGGATTGTTAAATTTACATTTTGTCGCGTTTTTTGAACCCAGATAATGCTCAAATTTGCCTAATGGACAGTCCATTTGCAATTCGAGTAAAACGTTGTAAGCAGGTTGTTTCTTAGTGTCAAATAATAATGACCGTGGAGTGCTTAAAACACTAAAACTAACATGTTATCGTAAAATGTTATCGATAAATAGGAGGATTTGCAAAACTGAATATCTACTATTCAGTGAATAGGGTGAATGGACAAAGTACATATCCTGTTCTCTGAATTTTACATGTGCACGTGTATTCAATCATCCTTCAATTTTAAACTCTGGTCTGGTGGTTAACCTATGGTGTAATATTTGTAAGAAGCAAAAAATGGGCATGAGTTCTTTGTATGCATATCATTGCTAAAAATTGCATGCAAAAAAGCAAGCAAGATTAGAAGCATAGGGTTCAATGAGTTCAGTTAGCATTGCATGGAATTATCCGGCATCATTTTATTTCATCTTTTTTATACAAGTTTGCGAGGTTGGATGAATTCAAGTTAACGAACGATCCCATATCGTGGTGGACAAAGTGTCATTTACCCGTGGTGAAATGGAATTACAAGCGATGAGATGCAGTGCAATAAAATTGCAAGTTTTTTGTGGCTAAAAAATTTCTTTTTTTAACTTTTCTAATCTTTGTATGGATAGCCAATTTTTGTTGTCCACAAATAAACGATTGAAGTATTTAGCAAGTTTTTGTGAAGCGAATAAAAATGTGAATTTTTTGTTAATCGAGTTTCAAAAGAATGAGTAGCTCGAGATTCACGTAACTCTCGTTTGCGTAAAATTCCGGTTTTTTATAAATATCAGAAAATTATAAAATTACAATATTGAAATTATTACAGCATTTAGAATTTATTTTTGTGTATCACAAAAGAAACCACAGAACATAAAAACAAAACGCCTACAAATCTTAACAAAGTATTCTGCACGTCAATAAATTTTCAGAAATTTTAAAATCCTCTCAAAATGCACAAAAAACACCACAAATCCAAAATGATACGATTTCCTAGTCTCACTTGGTCCCATCCGTTCTCAAAGGCTTCCAAACCAGAACTGAGACAACTTGCCGTTTCTGCAGAGCAAACCAAACTAAACGCATCATCGCGACTAACCCTTTACCAACTAACAGACCGTGGATGATGTTATCCCCATTTAACTAACTGCAATTTGCCAATAACTACTCTTGCTAACCAGTTCAAGAAGAGTCCACCAATTTTCTCGCAGCATTAACGGGGGTGTGAATTCGCACCTCTATTAAATGCAGAGCCAACCATTTCCTACTATATTGTCTGAGGTTAGTCAGAGTTGGAGGAATCCATTCGCAAAATTTGAGGCGGAATTGGCTCAATCCTTACAAAATGGTTTGCTTACTTTAATCACGAAGGGGTAGGCAGGTTTGTTGGCATTTAGCTAAATTGCCAAGCTGAGGGATGGTTGGTGGGGCGGGGGTGTTCTTTGGTATGTTCTTGTACTTAGTATGGGTTGTTATGTAATTATGTGTAGGAAGAAATTGCATGCTAACACTAATTTGGTGGTGGTGGTTGGTATTGCAAAAAATGAAAGTCTAACGAACATGTGCAAATTCGTCTGTGCAATGGTATGGTGAGAGTCCTTCCTAGTTACCTAAATAAATAAAGGGAAAGGAAGTAAAGGGACAAGATAGATAAGTCGTCTTAATTATTGTAATTTCTTTGCAATTTTATGGTCTGGTGCCCTTTCAATTTGTGGATAACAAGTGGATTTTTAGGATCAATCATACATGTTGTACGGAAATATATATAAAGAGATATTGGGATAAAACGATGTTTAAATTCATGGCAAATTTACTCTTATCATAATTTTTTTAAAAATATAAAACTTTCTACGGTTTCATACCAATCAACCACGACATGAAATTTGGATGACCACAAAAATTCGCAATCATTCTCAATCAACAGTGTGTACACAAAGAAGCATTAATTTCTTATTGCATTGTTGATTAGTCGTTTTGCACGGTATGCCACATTGCGTTCAATGCGTGTGTTACATAAGCGGAAGACTTTTTGCATTTTTTGCATAACTTTTCACACTGTCTGCATTTGACGGTATGCACAGCTTAGCCACATTGCATAATAATTATTATATCATGATTATATTGTGACTTTATGCTACTTCCACTAAATGTATACATTCCTGTAAAAAAATACGAAAGTTTTCTATCCTTCGTCCACCTACCTACCACTTCCCATTCCCAATGAGAGTACATTGTTGTGAAACGAAATTGAAAGTGTTGAACAGAATGGAAAGCTAATATAACGACTGGAGAGTGTGATTGTGACCCAATTGACCCAAGTGTTGACCTACTTTCGCCCTAGGAAAGCTTCAAAGTACCTTGACAGGATTGGAAAGTGAAAGATGGAGGAATTGAAGGTTTTATTAGAAGGGACGAGGAATGTTTTGTTATTATTAAATTTCCCTACAACAAACAAATTCCTTCGTATGAGTTCCTTCCTTACGGTTGCATAATAATTTTGATACAAAGGGCTGAAGAAAACGCTTAATTTAGCAAATGTTGGATTAACGTGCTTCCTATTTTAACTGCTTGTGGATTTTAGTTTATTTGACAACATGTCTTAATTCGGATCGAATGTAACTGTGATGCTTGATATGACAATAAGATCCTTATTTTAAAATTGTGAGTACGAAATATGCATAAATATAACGTCACTGGAAAAGGTTGGGGGTGTTCACAACACGTACATTTAGAATTGCACATAACATCAGATATTGTATCGGGTGTGGTATGAAATGAGGCGTAGAAATCAACACATTTAAAACAACTATAAAAATTGCATAACAATTCTGCAATAATTGCATATGCCGAGTGTCATTTTCTGTCGACCGTGGATCCGGCAAGACCTACGTAATCTTGCACAATAAGCAATAAGACCACGCAATAATATGGCATCCAAGACTCGTGTTCAACGAGGACGACACTAATCTTAGCACGAGACCTTTACATACTAGGGCGACAACAATGCGACACGGTCCTTCCCATAATCCACGAGCTCGCATTTATACACACTTATTGTGAAGTTGCATTGCCACATGGGAATTGGTAAAGGTAGGCATAATGCAATGCAGGATTTCTCCTTTGACTTCATTTCTTGAGTAAAATTGACCCAAAAATTATGTAAAAGGAGTCCACAGATTTCATTTCAGCCCTACTTTTAACCCTTCTTGTCCTACCTGGGGTGGATACTGGGTTAGGAGAGCTAGGGTTGTAGAACATGGCTAAATTACTAATTGAGAGNTACTCAAGAAATGAAGTCAAAGGAGAAATCCTGCATTGCATTATGCCTACCTTTACCAATTCCCATGTGGCAATGCAACTTCACAATAAGTGTGTATAAATGCGAGCTCGTTCTTGTGCTACATTTATTAGTAGAGGACAAATTACAAATTTAGACTCTCACTACTAAGCAAAGGAACTAATAAAGATATGAGGTTGACTATTCTGATAAAGGCGAAAGTTATAAACTTCCTTGATTTTCATCCATAAATTTATTGAGGTTGGGGTTTAACTTTGGCTTTGAGACGAGAGATATTGTCCTTTAATTGTTCTTGAGAGTTGGCCATGCCCCACATGGTTTACACTGGGTTTGGGATCATTTCCTATTTGTTCAAGTCCATGTCATGATTGTAGGACATCAGGACATGGTTGTGAGTTGACCATGCCTTGAATTCAATGGGCACGATGTAATAGGGGTGATCTTGAATGGAAGGAAATAGGAAGAAATATTCAATGTCTTCTAAATTAAGTGGGGAAGGAATGTAAAATTTGTCACTTTATGGTAAACTAATACCTGAATTAAGGTGTGTAAAGGAAAGGTGAGCTGGGCAAATTCTTGGTTAAATACAAAATGATGATTTGCATGCTAGACTAGTGTAAGTGCGGTTTTCAGTCATATCGACCATTGTTCAAAATTCATAGTTAATCATGTAATTATGCACATCTATGACTTTCCATCATTTATAAAAACTAAAAAAATTACACTCTATGCGGAAGTAGTGACATGGTCACACTTGTCAGTGTCACCTACCATGAAATTAATTTGATCGCGTTAAGATCAAATGTGACACAGAGCTGAGCTTTGTTCCGTAATGTTCATGGTCAAGGTCTATCCTTGACAAAGCCTTGCTAACCCTTTGACAGGGAAGAACCGAAGGCTCCGAATTTTTGCTCATGGTTCTACCCTTGTCCCAACCTTGTCTGGATTCTCCATGCTCACAAGACCTCGACTCTAACCTTTCTCAATTTGAGTCAAGTTCAGCCGACAAGATGCGACCTTAACATTGAACCTCAACCTTACTTGTCTTATTTCCTGAGAAAAGTAATGCAGCGAAGTGCATGCAGTTCTGGCAGCAGAGGTTAGTGAATTGATTGTCTTTTTTTGTCCAATTCCGGCCAACCTCTACATCTATGCTTGTGATTTATCCACAAGGAATTTTGTACTCGCTAATACACACCAATTACCAATTTGCACTCAAAACCGCGTGACCTAATCAACATTAACAATATGACTGATTAAGTGTGTTGTATCCAAAATAGCACAAAATGCCAGGCAGAGCGTGTACATCGAGTGAATGAGGAATGGGACATCAATCACTTATATCTGCATGTATTCAATCTTGAACAATAAAGTTGTCAACTTTTATGTTATGTATCTAATCCGAATAATAATCAGGACCGTGATAACTTTATTTTTACAAATTAAATTGAATATGCACGACATATTAAAATGCATTAAATTACAATAACACTTAACTAATCAATTTCGGATTGAGATTGAGTCCGATAACAATGATGGATTGTTGTACAATGTGAAATGAGAGCATGTATAAAACCAGATTGAAATGAAATTAATTATTTTTTGTAATAATTTGTCCCGTCCACCGGCACCATGACACGTCGCTTATTTACAGCGTTGTTCTTCTTTGTCGTCATTTTTCTGACCTGTGCACCTTCTGGTATGTGTTAATTAGGAAGCATTTTAATTAACAACAAATGCATACGTCTTCAACAGTAACATTGTAAATAATGACTTCCATTCCAGCCTTTGGCCAGGGTCACGGATGTGATGACGACTACCAGGAGGACAATGATCGAACCGGATGCCCGGGTTCGGATCATGACACCGTTGAAGAGTCTTGTCGGGCGCTGAATTGTACTTGGTGCCCAACTGTTCCGGATACTCCTATACCGGTGAGATACCAGTTAGACAACACTATATTAAAGTAAATTTGTCGGGAAAATTTAATTTATTAAAAAAATTTAATATTTTAAGTGGTGCTACGTTTCCAAAGTGGGAGTGGGCTACGTTATGGTTGGAGAACCCATAAATTCGCCGGGAGGCTCTACCGTTCAACTCCAACGAACTGGGGGGAAGAAACGATGGGACAATGAGATTGAAAATTTAGTTTTGGTTGCGGAATTTCAGTCAAATTCGCGTCTTCGTGTAAAAGTATGATCCACACCACATTTTTGTGATAATGACTTATTGACAAACTTTATCTTACCATTTTCAAAGATAACCCCAGCCAGTGGTCCACCCCGATTTGAAGTTCCGATTGAAATCCTCCCACCCACAGAAGGGAATGGGGATCCGTTATACGAAATAGAGTTTGAAAATTCTCCCCTCTTTTCCTTTAAAGTCATTCGAAAGTCCTCGGGAACCGTGCTTTTTGACACAACAATCGGACAGAAAAACTTCGTCTATGCGGATCAATACTTAAGCCTGAATTGGAAACTTCCAAGCGAAAATGTTTATGGGATTGGCGAGAATGAGCAGACAAGCTTCAAACATGATTTTAGTGCGAATAAAAGATATCCGTTGTGGGCACGAGATCATACACCTCAGGTGAGGTCCAATTACATACTTAATAAGTAATTTAGTACATTGATCCTAATATTATCAGGACACGGTCAACATTTACGGAGTTCAACCTTACTACACAGTTCTGGAAGATGATGGCAACGCCCATTCCGTGGCTCTGGTAAACGCATAAACGGCACTGACTCAAAATCATGATTTAATATTGCAAAACTACACAAATCTAGGTAAACGCCAACGCTCAAGAGTTTTCCATGCGGGAGGGAGGTTCCATTAATTATATTACGATTGGAGGAGTGATGGATTTGT
>JAAXNX010000921.1:0-21710 GCA_036491905.1 Folsomia manolachei
ATTTTTGAGCAGAATCGCATGCGCAGTATGCGCAAAAAAAGATCAAAATGATCAATGAGCAAAAAAAGCTGATTTTTTCGTAAACTTGGACGTGCCTAATGATAGTTGTTTCTACGTTGTTTATCCCTACTTTAGGGATAACTTAAATTTAGTGCTTCTGTGATATAATCGTACTTATAGAAAATAATGAAAAGTAAAAAACCTGGATATGATAAACTTCAACATAAAAGAGCAAAATTCCACCTACTCTTATTTCCTTTTGCAAATTTGTTACTAGGGTTTCTAGGGTGAAAAACACAGTTTTTATAAATCCATAATGTAAATATTGGTCATCATACTATCTGCTAGTGCAGCGGAAAAATAATGATACTACATTCCAAAGGTTATATAATGAAAATTCTTGATACGTTGAAAAAATGAGACGTGGATTAATCCCCAACTTGACACATCCCGCGTATGTAAGAGTTCACCATGAGTTTCTATTCGTGCGGATTGGCATTACTTTGGCGATTAGATCACGATGGCATGACGTAAATCAACTTCTACCAAATTACACACTTTAAATGAGCACTTTACAAAATTGCAACCAGCTATGAGGTGATGCTACCATGAATTTGTTGGCTACAAGGAACCCGGCCAAAATGGGGGCACAGTAAAATGAAGTTCAAAAACCTTCAGTTGAACATTACTGACCTTTTTGCATTTAAAAAAATGTCTTTTATACTTTGTAATTTATTGCTTGAAAAAAATGTAGTCTGAAACAAGGTGATTATATTTAGTTCCTATTAAAAGATATTGCTATTTCAAAATTATTAAATTAAAGCTTCTTCTAACCCCACTTAACATTAGTCAATCTCTCGGACTCTTCCCATAACCTACTTGCTGCCAAAGCGTCCTTTGCCGCAGGAGGAATAATAGCTTCACCCACCCGTCCCTTGACCTCCATGAGCCCTTGAGGTCCGTAATAACCTCCACCCAGGGCGGCAGCATCCGTCGCGGCGAATAGCAAAGGAAGTGCTCCGTCCTTTTCATTTTGCATCATAAATCTGAAAATGTAGCCCATCCATCCCATAACTGAGCCAGTTCCAGGACCGTTCTGAATTAGATTCGTGTCCGCCCAGCCAGGATGAGCGGCTATTGATGTAATTCCCCAACCGAGGGCGTCACTCCGTCGCTGAAGCTCCAGAGCAAAGATAAGATTCGCTAATTTTGATTGGGAATAAGCCACAAATGGATCGTAAAGAGTGGAACTGAAATTAAGGTCAGGAAAGTGAAGGGACCCTTCCTTGGCTGCGATTGAGGACACATGCACAACCCGTGGAGACACGCTTCTTCTCAGGGAAGGGAGTAAACGGGCTGTCAGAGCGAAATGGGATAGATAATTCGTTCCTAATTGGAGTTCGAAGCCGTCGCAGGTTTCTGAGCGAGGGGATATTCCCATAACTCCGGCGTTGAGGATGAGAATGTCTGAAAAATGGTCAAATTAAGTTTTAAAAAGTTGGACAAAATTCGACAAACTTGCAAAAAATCAGCCAAAACTGAATTAAAAACTTACCCAAAGGCTGGTTGCGGTCATTAAATGATTTTGCAAATTCTTCCACACTGCTCAGACTTGCATTATCCAGGAAAACAAAGGAAACTTGGGCAGATTGAGAAATGGATTTAATCTTGTCCACAGCTTCCTGACCTTTGATTTCATTCCGTCCTCCGAGTAATACTGTCGCTCCAGAGGTTGCTAATGAGAGACCGCATTCAAATCCGAGTCCTCCAGTAGCTCCGGTTATCAAACAAACTTTTCCGGACATATCTGGAATGTCGGATGTTGTCCAAGGTTTTAGTTTTGAGGGCCACATTAGGTTTTTTTAAGTTTTTTTATTCAGATTAGTTGTAATTTATTAAAGTCAAGATAGTAGTATTGTGTAATATAGTATTGTGTATTTACAAATCACCACCCAGAGACGAATTACAAGTTATTTTTTCTGTTACCATTCCGCTGCATTAAAGGATGGCATAGGAAAGGAAACAAACCATGCCTGTGCACAATGACGGAGTGAATTGCCTTCATCTTCCCAGACTGTTTAGTATCTTGAATACATTAAAGTGGTAAAGCAATAAGTTTACATAACACAATTATTTTATTTTGCAAACTACAAGCTTACAATAATAGCACATAGCACAAGTCTAAGTTAACGAATATTTAGTTGACTGAAATAAAATGTATGGTACTTAAAAGTCATCTTAGTAATGACCACCTGAACATCATTCTTCTCAATGCATAATAGAGAACGTGGTATTTCCCAAATGCATTTTCTACCACAAGTATTCCACCGGCTATAAAAAATAACGCCGTGCACAAAACAAGCACATAAACAGAAACAACTGATACTCGGTTCTGGCTTTGATTATTAATGAAATGTTTTGCTCCTGCCATTTGTTTTCCTAAAAACTGCACGAAATCCGTATAGTTTATGACTTTAACTTTTGCCAAAACAATATTTAGTTCGTAAAGGATTCGCCATCGTTGTAAAATCCCAGCTTGTTCCAATGAACCAAGTGAGTTTGAAAAAAATGTGTGAAAAAAAATTCCGCTTGGCAATTGAAATAGCTTGAACTTTGAACGGAGTTTTCTCTTTATTCCTCACGATATATCTTCCTCCATAAAATTCCACCAATTCCACCAAAAATTGCAGTTGGGATTCTTTGTCCAGAACAGCAAAGGTGTCCGTTTTCGATATATTCACTTCCAATCCAAAATTGTAGAGAGAATTTGAATTGGATATATTTTTAGAAATTTCAGACAACTGTGGATGAACAAAACTAACCCTTTCCTTGCTTAATTTCGAGAGAAAAGATTGCAACGAATGATTTTTACGAAATCCATCAATCAGTTCTGGTATTACAATTTTTTTTAGGGTTGAAACGCTTTCAAAGTATAATAGCCCAACTGACGCGGCTGTCGTTAAAACGGGAATTTCTGATTCTTTAAACTCTTCAGTAGGATAGGTAAGAGGGTCCGTGGGGGGTTTTGGATTGGAAAAAGTTGTTGATTGGCGCAGATTTTGTGTGCGCCTGGGGATGAGGGGGTGGCAGAGGATGAATGGGGTCGGGTGGGTCAAATGAGGATGGAAATCTTAAATAAAATACAAATTGTTTACATCTATTGGATGAGGGGGTGGCAGAGAATGAATGGGGTCGGAATATGTATTAGGGTATAGCCGTTAATATTTATAGGAAAACGCGTTGATTGGGAGTGGATCGGGCGCGGTTGGGCGCGTCCCTAGTCGCGCCGGAAGTTAGTGGGGTAGGGAGTAACTTAATTAGTTTTTCTCTCTCACCTTCTTCCGCCTACTCAAAACCACTCGGCCAATGTATGCATGCATTGTATAATATTATGCAACGACATGTAATATAAAATGTATGAAATATGAGATGATTGGCTAACAACATTCATTTTGCGTGCATGTAACATTACGTCATAAACCAACAGAAAAGTATTTTTAGTAGTTTTCTACGCGTACCTGCGTCCTCCAGAGAACATTTCACACGTATTGTGGCTGTCATAACAACGTTGGAGAAATTATTTAATATTCCGAGTCGTGTTATGAAGTAATTGTTTAATTAGGAAATGAATTGACCAAATTACATCGCCTGATTCCTGTCAGCATTCTTTTTATAATATCAAATCATTTAGCAGTCTTTTAGTAATGCAGCTTATTATAGTACGGAGCAATAATATTGTCAAATGTATGGTAGTATTGAAATTTTCCTTATTATCCTTCACATTATTTTCAAACTCTTTTATAGGCTTTCCAGATTTTAAAGGTTTTCCACATGACTTTAAATTCTGCAAAAATCTTTGGGTCTTCCAATTCGACACCGCGGTCTTGGACAATCATCTTCCGTGTGTTTGTTGTTCATAAAACAGCGACGACACTTTCCCGGACGATTTTTTGCTACGTGTCTGACGTGATTTCTGGCTCGATCTAGTTTTGAAGCTTGACATGGAAGGTGTATCGTCCCAATTTCTTAAAGTTGGGATGTTTTTCTTCCAGTTTTCAATTCCTTGAATCAAAGCCGGCGTTCGTGAAGATGATCCGGGCGGACAATTCTCTGAAACTTATAAAATCAGAAGATTTACAATATCTCAAACACATTCAAGATGAATGAGGCGCAAACATGAACATTTCAAGCGATCTCACAAGACCACTAGAAAATATGTGCAAGATTTAACAATATCTCAAACACATTCAAGATGAATGAGGCGCAAACATGAACATTTCAAGCGATCTCACAAGACCACTAGAAAATATGTAGAAGAAAACCGTTAAACATTAGTTGAGATTTTAACACAGCAATTAATTAAAAACATTATAATATTATTAAGCAGTCGTACCTTGTTCCGAGACCGTGTCACTGTCGTTCCCGGCCTGGGTTCCATTATTCACCACATCTCCTGCTCCTCCTTCTGTACAAAGAAGAAAATAATTTAAAAACTTATAATCACTAAATGCTACAAACTACATAGGAGATCGGATAGCATGGAATCCGATAAAAAATTTTTAACTGTATTACCAGTCGTTTCAATTTAATTACTTACCACTTGCAGTACCGTGGCTCCTCGGCACAATATATTGGCTGCTTGTTGCTTCTGTGTCACCCAAAGCCCGCTTTTCCTCGACTGCTTTATTATAGCAACTAATAAGCTCGTCCCACTTAAATACCCTTGTTTTATAAAACGGAGGCTGCACCGTCGTAGCTGTAAAATTAGGAATAAAAAACTTCAATGTTTATTATGGACGGACGATGGACATATCAGTAATATAAAGTTTCACCCCGAAATAAATATTACCACTTACTCACCTCGATTTAATTTCCAGTCATGAAATAAATCCAAGTGCTTCTCGTGCTCATGTTTGACGGCCATTAGCTCAGGTATTTCTTCCAACTCCCCCACAATATGGCCATTCCTCTCGAGACCGTCATAGTCGTTCCAAGTCGTAGTGTTCTTGTCCACTCCATCCTGAAAACTCCACCGTAGAAGTACTCGCGGCTTCTTCCCGTGAATGAATCGAACGGCATGGCAGTAGTCAACATAAAATGATTGTGGTGGAGCTTTACATTTCACATTGTAATCCTCAGGCTCGTCACTTGCAATTTCCACTTCCTCCTCATCCTCAACGTAATTGACAACTTTTCCTTTTTTAGATCTTGGTATGGATGCGATTGACCGTGTCTTTCTTTTCGATTTTTGACCATTTAGTGCTAATCTTGCACTTTTCCTGGGTAGTTCACCACGGTCATCACTTGCAATTTCCACTTCCTCCTCATCCTCAACGTATCTAATTGACAACTTTTCCTTTTTTAGATCTTGGTATGGATGCGGTTGACCGTGTCTTTCTTTTCGACTTTTGACCATTTAGTGCTAATCTTGCACTGTTCCTGGGTAGTTCACTTTCCTTTCTTTTTCCCATCGTTGCACAGATTAAGATTATATTAAACCCAAAGATTACAATTTAATATTATGCACTTTTCCAACCGACACGAAAGGAACAAACCAAGAAAGGAAAGAGAGGGAAAAATCACGCTTCCAACCCATTCCAAAATCCCACTCATTCACATTCTCAGCAAGCCCCACAACCCATCCCATTCACTTAACTTTATTCCAGTTACTGGTACAGTAATAATATTAATTAATGCACATAGTAATAACAACTATACAAACTTCTCCTGCCATTTGAGATTACAATTTTATCTAACTAAACTAAAAAGGCCTCTGTAATAAGTTGGTTCTGTTAACAGATCGTGGTTAGGTTGTGTTAACGGATCCAAGACAAGATTAGCAGTTAATCTCGAAATACGCCCCTATTTTTAGCTCAACTGCTAATCTTGTCTTGGATCCATTCATACAATCTCACCAAGAGCCCAGCCCAACTCATTACTTGTTTGTTAACAATTGTTTTTATTTTTTACTTTTTATAATAAAATTGAAAAATGCACTTGCTTTTGGTGGTGGCTGGCATTCTGCTACAGAGTGGCTTTATTTCAAGCTCTGAAATCGTTTGTAAAAGCATCATGGGTTGTGAGGAATGTATTCTTAATTCTGAGTGTTTTTATTTTAAGTCGAAATCAAACACATTTCAGTGTGCTCCAAAATCAAACTATTTGAACATTCAAAACCTTATCAGGACCACGTATCGCAATACAAAGGAATGTCAAAGGGCTGTCAAACGGATCCAATGTAAGCTATTTAAAATACAACTTATGTACTGCCTTGTACTTAATTGTTATTTGATCTGAGGGCAAATTTAGTTTAATTTCGCGTAAAACCCTTTATGCAATATTTATAGCCGACATCCCCATTGTCAACTCTGGGATTTCAGATGTCCCCACCCCCCACAGGCCAGACGTTCCACAGAATTTCCTCCCCATTCCTGTTTCAGATGCTTCTTTCTCTACCACTACCATATCGCACATTCATATGGATCCAGATCATCCCACCCCCAAGCCCATAACAGAGAGTCGAGACATTATTGCGTCAACTGATTATCCTGATCTGCCAGTGACCACAATGTTTCCCATCCACCCAGTGGACGATCAGTTACCAACAAAAGGGATCTCAAATTTGAATGAAGAGAATCTCATCCCGATTCCAGACACAACCACATCAAATATTATGGAGGCAGATATTGAAGAATCAACTGAAACTTCCCATACCACTGCGGAGCAGGGAGAAGTGGAGACCACCACCACCACAGCAACCCGAGAAAGTGACACGGACAAACCCCGTAAAATTTATATTTCCTACCCCAACGTTCCTGCTTCTGTAAAGTTTCCCCTTACTTTCTCTCCCAACCCGAATATTACCACTGGGCTGATGGGCATGAATCAACAAGTGGACGGGGCAAGCATTGATCTGGATTGCAGAGTGAGTGTTAAATAATTAAGCTTACATGCTTTGCAATAGTTGGTTTTAATGGACTCACTTGCATTTCAATAATTTTGCAGGGATGGGACCCTCGGTCACACATCTTGCAATTGCAGCTGGCAGCATGTCGACTTGTGAACTTGTCCACCAGAGAATCTTTCCCCGTTTTCAAGCGTTATATGCGGTTTGCAATGGCGAATCCGATGCTAAATAATTCGGGCAAGTGCATATTGTTGCATTACCAAAAGAAAAATTGCTGAGACAGGATTCACAGATTGACGCTGGATTTATTTAATTTTATTTAAGAGTCAAAAGCACTGACAAACATTTATAATGATTGAAAAATTAGCTAACCCGGGTTGCTATTATTATATGATACAATACGTTTCACAATTATCAAGATAATTCTGCATGATCAAGTTGATGTCGTGTACAGAATGTTCGTGACTTGTTTACAAATATTACACATTTACATATTTACATTTTTGTTCGCTTCCGTCCATGGTGCAGACTAGCGTTATTTTACATACATTTATTGTGAAGTAGTGCATAACTCAAAGTAAAAATGCTCAAATAAAGAAATGCTTGAAATACTTACTCTGGAGCGGGAGATCCGTGCGGGGCAATGTCCTCGAATGGGATTCGCTCATCAGCAGCTTTCTTCCGCTGGGTCTGTTTCGCCTTTGCAGCATCCAGGCGGATTTTGTCGAGTTCAGCCATCATGCCTTCGTAATTCTTTATGGTGGCACTGAAGCGGCGTGCATCCACCGGGTTCATAGACATGGTTCGACCAATCCACTTGGGAAATTTCTGCTTCTTAAATTTGCGTTTCAGCAAAAATCGCACCATGAGACTGCCACCCTCATTCTTGTAGCTTCGGACTGCGACAGACTTGTCCGTTGTCCACCGTGCAATGGTCTCTGACCAGTACTCAGGGTTATCCTTGTCCACAATGGTTCCATGGATACATTGGTGGCTTTTTGGAATCTCATCCCAGGGAGTCCGCTCAATTTCGTCACACACATCATCGACATTCTCAGATAGACTCGACATGTTAGTGCAGTGGATGTAGAAGTGGGAATCATCCGAACAGTCCGTAAGCACCGGGTCATTGCGTTTCCGCCAGTAGACATAGAAGTTGGATTTTTCTGGCAACAAAAAGAAAGCTCTGCAACTTGTGGTGCTACTTGCATTGGTTTGGATGAGGAAATCTCGGAATATAGATGCTTACCAGGGTGAAAAAAGAGCCGAGTGCGAACGCCTTTCCCAATTTTCACGACACTAGCATCCCCAGTTTTGTAAAAGTAGGGTTGACGGGAAATGTCCAACTGCTTCTCATCATCATCCGAGTCCTGATCTTGATTATCCATTTTCACAACCTGCCCCTGTGCTTGTGCCATCATGGCAGAGTTCACATCCAGATCAGCCCCACCGCCATATTCCACAACATCTTCGTCAAAAAATGCGTCCAACTGGCCGGATAGATCCGGCATGTCTCCGTCCCTTCCAACGTCAACTTGGGCTTGAGTCATTCCTCTTCTTGGGGATGAGATGATTTAGAGTTACATAAGAGGCGAGAGAGTTGGGAGAATTTGAGATGTTTCAATTTATACTTGGAGACTTGAACTCTGGAGGCAAGTTGCGACAAATGTCTCAAGTATTAAGTGAAAGTTGGGAAAGGGGAACGTAACCAGCAAGGGCTGGAAATGAGGGAGATTTTCTCCCTGCACCCTATTTTATACCCCTCATTAACTCGAGTCCCGGAGCGTGTTTCACAGTTTTCCTCAGTCTAATTTGGAAAATAAATTGCAAGAAAATCATTTCAATTTACGATCTCTTTCGCTTAAAAAAATGTTGATTACTTTAGTTCAAATTGCCACCAAAGTCGTTGAACTGGGATTAGATTCCAGACAGAAAGCTTTTATTCATTTCAACTTGGCGACAATTTAATTAACTTTCTCCGGCGCTCAGTAATTGAATTTCCAAACCCGGAAATTGAAACTGTTGTCTCGCATCCATCCAACATGCGGCCAAGAAAAATAGACAAAAGCTCCTCCTTTCATTTCACTCTGGTAGGATTATTAGTCAATTTCCGTGCTTCCTTGGACTTTCTCACGGTCACAGTCCAATAGCAGTGCAAGGACCGATCCAGTGGTATAAAACGGTTTTCACTTTCACCCTGGGCGTCAGTCGTCAGACTTTTAGCATTTCGCCGCTAAGCTTTTTTGGTCACTACACAACCAACTTTAGCATCTTGGGGCGAATTAGTAACACCAACTAAATTAACATCAATGCAGTCCACGTACTGGGGTGATTTGCAAAATCAAACAACTTTAAAATCTGTGAGCCAGCTAAGATACTTTGCCAATACATTGAAAGTGAAGCGTGTGCAACAATTGGTAGCTTGTGAAGAACTCGAGTACAGTGAGTCTCAGAAAAGTGTAATAAAGTTTGTGACTGATTTTCTAAACTCTCGGGTGGCGAATGGGGAAAGTGAGACAAGAGAGTGCTGTCGATTTATCATTACGGGACCAGCCGGATGTGGTGAGGGAAATTTTTGCATGCCAATATATCAGGTGAATCAAGTAGAGGACGGAATTCTGATTTTGGTGTGAATAGGAAAGAGTGCCGTCCTCCGTAAAATTCAGCACGTGATCAACTCTACTCCTGGGCACCGCCTCATAGTCACCGCTCCTACAGGTCTGTTTTGTCATTTCCTTTTAGCCGTAGATATCCACATTCTGCATACAATTACCGAACGTTGTGTAACTAGGACTCGTAGCAGCTAGTCTAAATTCAACCACTCTGCATTCTTTGTTTAATTTGCCTAAATCCGGGGGAGGGGATTGGAAGGAATTGTCATACCGAGCACTGCCGCAATCTGTTAAGGATAAATTCAGGGGTGTTAATTGGATAGCTATTGATGAGTATTCTATGCTAAGTGCGGCTTGGCTTAACTGGCTCTCTATCACTCTCCAAAAAATTTCTGGGTGTTATGACTCTTGTTTCGGGTCATTTCATGTACTTTTCCTGGGTGATAGTTTGCAATTACCAAATTGCTTTGGAAGACCAGTCTATAGTTTCCCCGAAGACTGTCTCGACGACTTTTCCAAGCAGGGGGTGGAGATATTTGAGCAACAGTTTACCAAGTGCTTCTACTTGGAGGGCTCGCACCGCATCAGCAATTCCACGCAGCCCGGAGAAAGTCAATTGCCATTTAAGCGTTGTCTCCACAATTTGAGGAACAAATTTCTGACAAAGCCAGATCTTGAATTGCTCCGTTCCCGACTGAGGTCAAACTTTTCCGTGGAAGAGATAACTTCATTTGAAGGGTGTACTCTGATTGCCCCGTATCACAAGATTGTTGATCGTTTTAATAGCTTCAAATTAAGAAAGCTAGGGCGTCCCATACTGAAATTATCCCCAATGTATCGAGGTGCCCCATTGCTTGCAAACAATTTTATCGGAGCCAGGAGAAATCAGAAACAATTTGATGACCTCTCTGTATGTCAAGGAGCTAAGCTCATGCTAACAAGTAATATAAATACAACCATTGGATTGTATGCCGGGGCCCACGCGGAATTTGTCTGCCCAATTTACTCCAGCCAGGCTAAAGGATTTGATAGACCGGCATGCTTATTGGTCAAGTTTGACAACCACATTGCATGCAAAAACAGCCCCCTTCCGGAGAATATAATTCCCATATTTCCCATTGCGGAATCATGGTTAGATCCGTATTCAGGGAAACGGAAAACTGCTCGCATTTGGCCATTGCGGCTAAGATTCGCCGTGAGCACATATAAAGCCCAGGCATGCACACATTCTTTAGCACGAGTCAATATCTATTAGTAATATAAATGTTTTGTCCAGGGATTGACTTTTGGAAAAGTATTGGCAAAATTGCATACTTTTGAGCCATTCGCAAACTGGCAAAAGGCAAAAGCCCAAGGCTAAGGCATCCGGCGCAGCAGTTGCGTGACTTTAAACTGCCTGTTCTGTGCTGGCGGCCTCCAACCTTTGACTTTAACACGCCTTTACATCAGTCAAAACCGGAGTAACAGACAACTGCAATCATGAGCAAATAGAGCTAGTTTGGAGCATTATTCACACAACTGCATGCATTCAGCAAAAGGTAAATAGTATACTACTAATCTCCACTCATTATTACCGGGAATCAAAATCTTGCAAAGTCACAAAACTTGAAAACTTTATTCCACAATGTCGTGCCTAAATTTTAAATCGTGCAGCGAGTGCCTTGACCCCGCTAGTGACCTTTTCTGCCAGTGGGTCAAACTTCCTCACAACTAAATCTGCCTTGGCGCCTCATACAAGGTCACTGGACTCGCCGCCATCTTCCACCAGGGTGACGCCAGCCACTGTCCGTCTCTGCACTTCCCGTCTTTGTCGGCGGACTGCTCCCTGGCACTTCCACTGGCCATGTGTGGTAATTACTTCCTTTATTTTTATATAATTTCATGAATTATTGCTAATTTGGGAGGTGGAGTTGCGTGAAAGCTGCGGATTTTTAAGTTTATCCACCTTACTTATGGATTTTTTCCGTTCTTTTTGTCCTTTTGTAGCCATTATGGTGTCCATGTTCTGGCTGAGCCTCATCCTCCTCTATGCCGTGAAGATGTTTCTTTTCGTGCATGGACACGAGCGAGGTCATGTGGGGCTGTGTGCCTTCTTTCGGGCATTTTTTGCCAACATCCTGGACCCACAACCTTTTCCTCGCCAACCCATCATTCCTCCTCCGATTCGCCGCTCTCTTCCTCCTCCGACTCCTATCCGCCATGCCACACCCGCTCCTCCGACACCACTCCGACAGGTCACACCCGCTCCTCCTACTCCACTCCGACAGGGGACACCCGCTCCTCCTACTCCCGGCCCCAGTAGTAGGGGACATTCTCGGGAAAGATCCCTGGCCCCAGATTCTCCGCCCTATTTCCACCTTGACCCCATTTACTCTGGTGATGAGGATGATGTCGGCGAAGATTCGCCAATTAGACGGAGTCCTACTCCGCAACTTTCTCCTCGGCGGTTTCCCTCTCCTCGCTTTCTCCGAACCAGGCCAACAAAAAGGTATAACCTCCACATGACTTTCTCCATTTGTAAACTTCCACTGTTTTAATAATTCAATTCAATGCTCATTTTTTAAATAACTCAGTGCTCACCTTTTTAACTTTCACTTTTTATAAAACAGCATGAGCAAATGCAATAATTTGTAGTTTGAAGTACTTATTACATTCATGACTTATTCATACGACTGCATTAATAAAAATACGCCCTCTCCAAATATTATACCTGCTTCCTACCTACCATTCAGTTCCTCACCTGCATCCACCATGGCCTGCTCTAATTACGCCTTTAAATGCATTTCCTGCATTACACAACTCTGTGTTTATTTTGTGTTTAAAGAGGGAGGCGGTGGGTGTGTCTATAACACGGCACTTGTACCACCCACCGCAGTGGGAGTGGTAAAACCAGGGATGAGTTGTCCCATAGTTGTCCCACCCACTGACTCTCCTCCCAGTTTGGACCCCACNTGGGTGTGTCTATAACACGGCACTTGTACCACCCACCGCAGTGGGAGTGGTAAAACCAGGGATGAGTTGTCCCATAGTTGTCCCACCCACTGACTCTCCTCCCAGTTTGGACCCCACTCTCACCCATATGGTCTCCATTAACGGCACACCCCCAGCCTCACCCACTGAGCAACCCAGTTGCAACAATACGTTTGCAACAGGTAAGTTGCAAATAAGGGTTTAAGAGGAGAAAGTGGGGAGAGGTGTAATATTTTACTTTCTCCTCTTTCAGTATGGATATGTATATCCTCCATCCTCTCCATCCTATCCGTTGGCTACCTGGTCTGGAAGCGCTGTGGGGCATATACGCCAATTTGTCGGAGAAAGCGTCGGGACTGGAGTACGACACGGCCCAACGGCAAGTCAACCAAAACTTTCCCTCTAAACTCCAGTCCCTGCATATGGAGAAAGTAGGTGAAAGAATGGGCGACACGTATGACGGAAGCATCGCCAACTCATCCCATTGCCTCTACAGTGGCCCTTAACCCTTAAATATTTTGTTCCTTGGCTCATCGCACTTTTGGCAAATGAATTGCATTCACTGTTCACTCATTTCATAAACTTCCCAATAATATTTACGCAATGTATCTTAAATTTGGCTAATTCGCCACAAATTTCTACTCCTTAATTATGTAAAGATATGCGTGCAACTTGACATAAGTTGGTAAAGAATAGTTTGTTCATTAAAGATTATCCATGCTTAAAAAAGATCCATTTTTATTTGCATGCTCAAAACATTGCATAATTGGTGGCGACACACCTAATTTGTAATCAAATAATCAAACATTTAATTTGAAGGCTATTTTTATTATGTTATTGCTCCCTCAGTGACCACCATAAAAGACACAGCATATTCTTACATTATTTATATTGTTTTGGGAACGATGGGTGGAATAATTGCGGATAAGCAGGAATAAACTTCCCCTTGATACAAAATGCTGAGAAGAATGCAACCAAAGAGCCAAACCGTAATGAACCAAAATTTTAAATGGGTGTTTTTAAGGGCGCTAGGGTTACACCCATCTATTTCAAGCATAAGGGTTGAGATTGTCCAAAATAACGAGTCCAGAAACATCTTCATTTTGTCCCCAAATTCATGCTTTCTTTTTAGAATTGTCTCAACCTGGAAAAGGACAATAATTCCAATTCCAGCTAAAATTACTCCAATCCAAGTCCACTTGTCCAAAGGAGAAATTAAAGAACCAAAGCTATTCTCTGTGGATGGGAGTCGTGTTATTACGGCAAAAATGAAAAGTTCGTCCCGAAACCCAAACGTGCATAAGGAATATTTGTCCTTATCTATGGGATTAAGAAATACGTCAAGAATACCCTGGTTCATGTAGGGGTCAAAACCAATGCGTCCCAATACGATTGCTTTGGTTCCTTCAACCTTTTTTAGAAGATGCTCCCAAGCGGAAATAGGAGTAAAATTGTGCATATTTCCAATTGTCTGCAAAACACAAGTCTCGTATGTTGATGAAGAAGGAAACCATTGAAGTTCGGGGCCACATTCCTTATTCAAACTACGAATACCTTTAACCCGTCGCTTGGTTGTGATAAAGTTTTGTTGTAAATCTTTATTGTTTTTCTTCCAATTGGATACAATGTCGAGATAGCTTTGGATAAGCGTTGGAGTTGCAGGAAATTGGCATGGAATGCAGATAATAAAGAGGAACGATAAAGTTTTGTTGTAAATCTTTATTGTTTTTCTTCCAATTGGATACAATGTCGAGATAGCTTTGGATAAGCGTTGGAGTTGCAGGAAATTGGCATGGAATGCAGATAATAAAGAGGGACGATGGAAATTTGAAGCTGAACAAGATAAATTTTGAAGACAGTGAAAATTCTTGCCAATGTGCGAGACGGTTTTGGGAAGGATTGTCTACCTGAATGAAAACAAATTTTGGATTTTCTGCAGACAGTGTTATGGCTCCCATTAATTGAATAAGTAGCCATTGTGCTGTGGCCAATGAGATTTTAGCGAGATTGAGAAATGTTACGGTAGAATTTTGATGTTTTCTTGACGAGACGGTTAAGGCGTTAAGTTTGGGTGGGTGGCATTTATTTGTGAGAATCCGAAGATTGTAGCGGCTGTGTAGAAGATTCCAGCGGGGTATGTCATCCAGGACGATAGGCGTGTAGGGATTGTGTTGAAGAATAGTGTTAAAATATTCGCTTTCCTTCTCGAAATTTCTTCTTGGCGTTGTCACAAAGTGAAGGGTTTGGTTGTTAAATAAGTTTTGAATTTTCCAAACATTTGCGTTAATGGTACTTTGAATTAGGGATATTTTGAACATGATGAAAATGACGTGGCTCAACATTTTGACTTGCGAAAAACAAAAATTTCAGTAATGCTGCTTGTGAAATATAAACTGCTTAATGTTTTGTCATTTTGTATATCAGAAAACTTAATTCACAGGCTGAAGTTCATGTCATTAAATTGCTGTTTTTGTGTGGAAATTATTTTAATTATACCAATATCGCGAGCTAAATAAATTGGTTTAGGTATTGAACGAAATTTCGGTTACTATGTTAATGCAACTCCACCGATTTTCTGGTTTTGTTTTTCTTTCAAAATTTTATAATTATCCTATACTTTGCAGATCATTACAAATTCTAGTCTAAAGCTTGGAATAACAACGTGTTTGTCCTTGAACTTAAATCGACCATCCATCACTTGTAGTTCGTCAAGGAACTCCGTTAAATCCTCGTGTTTATTTTCTACATTTTATAAAGAACAGTAGTTTCATTTTCACACGAACGAATTTTACGCAAGTAGTTGGCAAAGAGAAACTAGTACAATTATGCCTTTGACGATTTGCGATCGCATCGAATTTTACGTTAAATTAACTTCGTTATGATTCTTGCATTAACTGTTTTAAATCCGGGATAAATAATGACAATGGCACACATTTTCATTGTTTTATGATACTAATTGACACATAATGTGTGTTTCTTCGGCAATTATGGACTTCAGCGACACATTGGAGCCATTCATAGACAGGAAAAGTGTTTTTTTTTGTGAATTTTGCAGCTACTCGGCATACCACAAATCTATTTTTTTATAAAATTTATAAAATCTGCCTTCGTATTTATGTGTATTTAATAAATTATGATAAATATTTAATAAAGCAGCTTATTATAGTCACGATCTGTTTTCTCACTTCATTGCACGAGCTAGGTTGTACGTATGGTCAGGAAGCATCATGCCATTTGCTGGTAGAATGGAAATTACAATCTAAAGGCGCTGCCAATTTTATTTCATGAAGCTTGAATAATTAGCAAAAGGCAAAGTCAACATTTTCAAACACAAATATTTCTCAAACTAAACTTTATTCAATTTCAAAACATTTTCTTTAAATCCCTCCAAAACCCGGCTGCCCTTTTAAAAGGAGATTCAATCATCCCAGACTTTTCCTTGTGATCTAACCTCATATACCTTAAGGGTTCTTTATCCTGTTGTACTGGAGTCCACTCATTTCCAAAAAACTTCAGATTTTTCTCCACCCCACTCGCAAATGCCACCCAACTCCTAACCAGCTCCTTTGAAAATGCGTAGTCTCTACTCCCTGCTGGCGTGGTTTGTATCAAAAACATAAGGAAAAAGTGGAATCACATCATCCACATGACACGCACCCAGTCTTTCCTCCACCCCGTACTCTTTTCCCAGCATGGATATCTTCCACCATGAGGAAAAATACCAGGACAACAGTTCCCAGACTGGGTGTTTCCTTTCATACATGAGGAAAATGTCGGCAAAACTTGTTTGTGACTTGTAGGCGTAGTAATAAAGATAAGTCCAGGGTTTTCTGGGATTTAGAAGCCGCCAGATGTCTCCGAATTCCGGTCTCAAATCCTGCAAACCACATCCAATCTGAGGCTAGGGAGGTTAAATCCAAGATATTTTGAGGAGTTGGAGAAGATTCAGGGTCCAAATTGGAGAGATTATAAAAGTCCCGAATTTTTGCTAATGTATTGTCGTCCAAGGTTTGAGACTCCAATCCGGGAAGGAAAAGGGGACAATTTTCAGCAAAGTTGGAAGCCAGACGGGAGAAGGCGGTGGCGTTAGTTTTGGCACCTGGATAAAAAATTGCAACATTAAAAATGTTGTATTTTTTGTTGCTATGGTAACTGACTCACCTGCCGCAATGACAAGTCCTTCCAACTCATTCACTCCTGCGAGTAAAGGCACTCGAGTAAACTCTCCACTCTGAATAATGTCTTTTGGGGTTTTAGTAAGGAATGGGGACGCCCCACCATATTCCAGAGTTGGTGAAAACACGGCCAGGGAAGATTTTAGGGGATGAAAAACTTCGGAATGAAGAGCGACCAACTCTGACGCACTTTTTTCACCTGAGACAATCTATAACTTGAGCCGTATCCCCGGAAGTGCCACACCCCGCAGCGGTTGAGAAACGTTTGAATTGCTCTTCTGGCCGGGTGTTGAGAACCCAGGGCAAGGTTGCAATCCCGGATTGAGCAATGACGCCATGAAAAAGGCCCCTAGAAGCCGGAGAAAGAGTGTGAAGATGAGCCGAGACGCCACCTGAACTTTCGCCGACTAGGGTTACTCTACCCGGGTCGCCACCAAAGGAGGCAATGTTATCCTGGATCCAGGTCAAGGCGAGGGTTTGATCTTTGAGGCCATAGTTTCCAGAAAGACCGGGCTCATTGCCGGTGGACAGGAAACCGAAGGAGTTCAGGCGGAAGTTTAGGGTTATAAGAACGGTGTCGTGGTCCATAAAGTAGTCGCCGGGGTAATCTTCACCAGATCCTGGGAAAATGGGAGGATAAGTGACCCAGGGTTATCTTCAAAATATGACATTTGACTCCAACTCACCCATAACTAAAGAGTCCACCATGTAACCAAACTAGGACGGGGAGAGAGCCGGACAAATTTGGAGTGAAGATGTTGAGGAATAGACAGTCTTCTGAGCCCATCTCCATGGTGAATACGGATTCTATTTGGAGGCAACTGGATCCCACCTGGGTAGCCGTACGGATCCCGGTCCAACTTTTGGTAAAGGGAAGAGGAGCCTGAAATAAGGGGTTGGTTAAGGTAACCATGACAACAAAATGATGGGACTGTCTTCTGTTGAGACAAACCTCATATCTAAGTTTTCCAAGGGGTGGAGTAGCATAGGGGATTCCCAAATACTCGTAGAACGGAGATCCATCCCGAGAAGTGCGGAGGTTTCCTTGAACATCTCCAACTTTTGTGGTAACAACTGAAGACAGAGGCCAGGGGGCGAGGAAGGTTTTATGAATTAGTATTGAAATAATTAAGGCAACTCCTCCGAACACGAGAACACGTCTCCATGTAAATAAAACACTCATCCCACTGGTTGGTTGACTAGGTGGCGAAATTGGCTCAAGTAAAGGAATAAACGAATACAAGGACTTGACTGCTGGGTGGCGAGATGCTAGTTGATCTAACCATCCAGTAGCACCGCGCCTGTCCCTATCTCAGCAAATTGTATTATTATATAACTATCACTAATTGAGCAAACTAGCAAAACAATGTGTAAGTTATTGAAGGATCATCAACTTTAACATTCATTTACTTTGCTACTAGTGAACACTAATATTTAAGTTTGTAATTTCACTGCAAGGTGCAAATGGTCAGAATTTCTCACACTAAATCTCAAACATACATTTAAACAACATACTTATTTCCATGCCGTCATAGCTGCACGGAGTTGATCCAGTTACCATAGTAACCCATTCTTGTCTTGAGTACTATCTATTGTTGCTCCAGTCTTTAAATACAAAGCAATGGATTTCTATCTCAGGTAATAAAAGTAATTGTGAACTTATCTCGCAAAGTTTTCCAACACTTTTTTATTTCAGTTTTCTTGCTTGGAGTGCAGCCTTCCTCTGCCTTATCACTCTCGCCAAAATCTACACAAAACCCAAGTCCAAGTTCCGCCAAATCCCTGTCGTTTCCGGTTCTTTACCACTTCTGGGTCACGCCGTTTCCCTCCTAACCCAAGGCGTGGCTCCGTTCTTCCTCTCCTGCTACCGGAAGTATGGCCCAATTTTCTCGATCCGCCTATTTTCTCGGAGCTATGTCTACATCTGTGAGAGGGAGTTGACGGAAGAATACTTCCGAGCTTCGGAGAGCGACTTCTCCCTCTATTACTTGGTTCGACAGCTTTGTTTCATGGACTCGTTCTTCTCCAAGGAACTTCTGTTGTCGAAAACATTTGGTCTTTTTAAACAAGGCGTGAACTCGGCGCCAGCACAGTTCCTCCCGGAAATGAGGGAGGAGGCGGTTAAGTTGGTGGAGAGATTGAAAAATGGAAATCCGGGTCAGGTTGAATTCACTCCGAGAGAGGCACGTCGCTACATAATGTCCTCGGTGATGTCGTCTTTTCTTGGGATTCAGTTGGAGGAGCAGATGTTTTCCGAGGTGGACGAAATAATGAGTTGGTTCAATGGGATTATTTCGGTGAGTTCTTTTCTTCCTAGGAGACTCCTTCAGGTGGCGACAGGATGGAAACTGAGGAGACTTAGTGCCAAATTTTATGAGGGAGTTGGATGCTCAGGTGCAACTTTATCGGGAGGATGAGAGCAAGGCGGACTCGAAACTTTTAAGGTGAGGATTAAAAACAGATAAGATTGAGGAGTTTGAAATAATTTTTGATATTTTGTTCCAGAATATGTGCGACTTACATCAATCCTGATCTTGGAAGGCCACTAAATCCCGCAGAAATATCTGGATTAGCTCTGTTAGTCCTTTTCTCCTCCACGGCAAATACTTCCATTGGACTG
The DNA here is from genome assembly GCA_036491905.1 of Folsomia manolachei. Taxonomy (NCBI): domain Eukaryota; kingdom Metazoa; phylum Arthropoda; class Collembola; order Entomobryomorpha; family Isotomidae; genus Folsomia; species Folsomia manolachei. The sequence goes on from JAAXNX010000921.1 coordinate 19,285, forward strand.
TACAATATTCTATCGGACCTCGCCTGCTGTAAGGAATGGACTACCCGGGTTCGCCAAGAAATTCGGAGTCAAGAAGACCTCAAAGCCCTCGTAACCGGGAAAGAGCTGGATGCCGTGGTAAATGAGACCCTTCGTCTCACCACGGGTTTCTTTGCAATTACCCGGATTCCCCGGAATCGGAAGGAGTTACTAGGTTGGGACCTTGGAGGTGTGGATGGTCTCTCAATTTGCGCCCCGTTGCTCCATGTCCACTCCAAGAGTGCGCTTCAAGTGTACAAGGAGCCGGAGGAGTGGGAGCCGGAGAGATTTGTGGGCAGAGGAGAGCCTACCAATACGCCCCACCTGCTCTCTTGGGGGGTGGGGCTGCACTCTTGTCCGGCAAAGGCGTATGCGACGTTTGCCATGAAAATCGCGGTGGCGGAGATACTTAAAGAGTTTGAGGTCAGGGTGGAGGGAGGGAAAGAATATAAAATGCAGGAGTTGGATTACTTTGCTGCGAGCTCTTTTGCGCAGAGGAAGGGCAAACTTTGGTTAAAAAATAGGATAGAGGATTAAGGACGGAATAAAAAAAATTTCAAGATTTATTAGACGATTGAACTATTCTTTGCATTTCCGGGTTTTGAATTTTGGATTGATGTCTTCATAGCACTGCCGGCACGCCAAATTTCAGAATAAACAAGCTCATCACACCGTTGAAAAATCTTCCTTTCAATGCGGAAAATGCCCGTCAAAGTTTCCATCCGCTAAATTACTCCGACGTAAGAAAATCCTGCAGACAAATGAAGCAGATTTTCACTGCCGGCACGCCAAATTTCAGAATAAACAAGCTCATCACACCGTTGAAAAATCTTGGAAAATGCCCGTCAAAGTTTCCATCCGTTAAATTACTCCGACGTAAGAAAATCCTGCAGACAAATGAAGCGTTGTTTTTTAAGAAATTAAATATTTTGTTATACATAGGTCACGAATTTGTCCACGTGAAAGGGAGGCCACATAAATGTCTCACTTGTTTAAAAGGATTTAGACGAAGTTCTGAACTAAAGCAGCATCGTCAAACTGCTCACTCGATGTCGTCAGTGAAAATCAAAAACTCTAAAAAATTCCAGTGCTCCAAGTGCAAGAAAGTATATTTCAAATCTAACTTTACTAGACATGCTTTGACCCATAGATCAGCACCAGATAAGCTTCCTTGCTATTTCTGCAAAGAGATGTTTAGAAGAAATTATTTAGAAAGACATATTTGCACACATACTCACGAGAAACCATACATCTGCACCATGGACTCTTGCCAGTATTCAACATGTTATTCAAGCCATTTGTTACGGCACATTAGAACACATCTTTCTGCAGAAGAGCGACCCCAATGTAAAACTTGGTCCTGCTATTTTTGCTCTAAACTAATTACTTCAGTTCAAAGTCTTATAAATCACCTCCGCCTCCACACTCTGGAGTCACCATTCAGGTGTGGCTTGTGTCAAAAACGATTCAAAAGTCAGCACAATTTGAAATATCACATTGCAATCCACACCATGGAAAAGCCGTACAAATGCGGTGAATGCGAAAATAGCTTTTTGGATAATTGTCGCCTTCAGCGGCACGTTAGAGCTATTCACAGAAAGGAGAAGCGTTATTTTTGTACATTTTGCAGCTACTCGGCATACGAGAAAACGACAGTTGATATGCATACGTTAAGGAAGCATTAAATAGTTGGGATTCTTGCAGTAAAAATTGTATGCTGAATGCGAAAATCCAGTAAGAAGTGTTTCTTTTATGACTAGAATCACAGGTAGGTGAAGAATTTTTTCATACTAAGTTAATTTAAGGTACTTGGAATACCATTAATGTATTTTGTACCCATGCAATATAAAAGTGTAATTTTTAGTCTAAAAAATTTATGTATTTCATAACTTAATACAATTTGAATAGCAAAATATTGTACTTGTACTTATATTATGTGACGATATTAAAACACTTTGTCACAATAGTAAATCAAATGTTTCTGCTTTGGAACATTGGTGTACAAATTGCAAATTAATGTTGTGCTGCTAATATTTCGGCAAGAAAATTGACAATACATTATATTTTTTGGTGTGCATTTTAATCTCGTCGCTAGTTGCTAAAATTTTTTGTCTGCATACCTTCATGTAATTTGAGCCGTGGGGATGGCATTCCTAAAACATTACGAGTTGAACTATTCAGGTTGATTGTAGGTGTTTTGACCGTATGCATTTGACCGTCAGTATTTGACCGTGTATGCATTTGACCGTACATACATTTGACCGTACGTACTTTTGACCGTATATACATTTGACCGTAAAAGTACCGAAAACGTGGTTTCGACTATGCTTAGTCCTTATGATATTAATCGGCTCATTAATATCACAACACACATAAGTTAATTACAATAAAAGAAAATATTCACCTGG
>JAAXNX010000922.1:0-21709 GCA_036491905.1 Folsomia manolachei
AAAAAAACCTGAGCTAAATTTACTTTAAAACTGTATATTTAAACTTTTTATCCTAATTTAACATCTACTTATTTAGTAAATTATTTTATCAAATTGTGTCTAGTTCTGAAAAACAGCAATTCATTTTGTTGATGTACTCTTGACACAGAAATAAACATCAAGTATCAAGTTGAGATGTTTCGTTATTTATGTCAACCGTCCCTGATGACACATTGTATGCTCTTAAAATGTGCTGCAAAATAATTTACCAATTTTAATTTTATGATTTTGTTAGTATCCGAAAAACGATTTAAAACTTTTTCTACTTACATCAAAAACATTTTTGATTGGTTCGCTTTTATAAAATCTAGTAATGGTGTAGTCAGCTTGGATAAGATCTTCCAAGGTTTTAAGGGCAGAGATAGGAAAAGTAATTGACGATACGATAAGTGAAGTATAAACGGAATAAAAAAGCAGACTGAACACTCCTCCAAATAAAAATACCACACGATAAGAACTAGTGATGGGTGAAATTGACCAGGCTAAATAAAGATAATATTTGTGATTGAATAAGTCAGAAATTTCATGGTAGTTTATATTATTGTTATAAGGACTTCTCAATGAAAAGGTTGAAATTATCCACAATCCAAATTCCTGTCCAATTAGTCCCTGGTCCTGGGTTGGATCCGCAGTCCATCTTGTTTTACATGCACTGATGCATTTCAGAGTTGAAAATATAGCAATCCAAACACCCGTAAAACAGGGCCAGAGATAAACTCCAAACTTTTCAATGTACAGGTTGAGAGATTTCCGAGTAATTTCTTTCCGTAGAAAGAATGCTTCAAAGCTATAATCAACAATTGGTTAATAATTTTTATATTGAACAATGAATTAGAATTATTCGTTAACTGGTTCAACAACCTCACATATCTTGTAGACATCAAACTACCATATTTTTTAGCCTTGGAAGGAGTAATAGCTTGGACAAACCCCGCAAAGTCTGCTTCAATCCCGTTTCCGGTGTCCAACTCATTCTCAGTGTTCATTGCGAAGGAAAAGTTGAAACTGGAATGTACAAACGGTTTCAGATTTACTACGTTTTTATAAGTTTAACTTTTTTTAATACCGAAATTTCAACATGACTTGCAAATCTTCAAACAATGGGAGTGCCCAAGTTGGCATAAGGTTGTTTAATAAAGGTATACGGAATTTGTTTCGCTGCATTAATACTCAAATTTAGAAACGATTTCCAATGTTCTCAAACTTAAGAAAACCTACCAGTACAACATTCAACAATACGTTTCCAAAATCAAATCTCCGTTCGCTTTTTGCTGTTAAATTCCCATAATAAAATTCGATCATGTAATTCGTCGCCTCAAGAATAGTATTAAACGCCAAGGACTCCATATGCAGACTTTTCACTCGCAGTAAGTCCTTTACGCAGTAAGCCTCATAAAGCCGTAGTCGAAATTTACCAAACTTATTTGTCCATTGAAACACGAAATAAATATCGTTGGCGATGCTGATCAGGATTTCTTTGCTACTGCAAATGGTTACTTGGTTCAAAGTGGATGTTAGAAATTCGAACATGGCATCCTTGCTGTAATTCTGCAAAGTAAATGTTGTCACATTTTGAACGAAAATTAGTCCAAACCGGTCTCGCATCAATGGGTACTGTAAAAAAATACAAATCGTATTATACTTTAAAGAACAGTTTGTGGAATAATGAGCAGTAAACACTTTTTTCAATAAAGTAAATCCTTCCATAAAAGACTCCATAAAGATGAGCAATAATTCTTTTCGATTAGATGCAAATTTGTCGCTGTGTTTTACTGCGGTTTTGAATTGTTCATGCGTGGCTGACATATTAAAGCAGGACACACTTTGCAGGATTTCAGAATCGAAATCAATGCACACATCAACAATTGAACCAAATGTTATTATGCGCCGGTAATTCAAATGATTTGGATATTTTGTTAAACTATTGTCGCTTTCAATGTTAAGGGGTAACGATTGAAATGTTAAACAAATTAAGAATTGGACAACAACAATATGTTTTACATTAATTCGAAGAATCTTTAAAGTTTCTGAGGGTATCATTGTAAAACTCAAAATAGACTACAAATTGTAGTCAGATACGTTTTGCAAACACCGATTTGTATGAGCCAAACATGTCTTCAAAACATTGAAGTCGACCATATTTTTATAACATGATGAGAATAATAATATTTAGTCTTTAGCATAATTGGTGTCTCAATTGGAACATACCAATACCATACCAATGTGTCAATTATTGTAAACAACGGGTGTCAATTATTTGAACAATTTCGCCCAAGGTTTCTTTAGCCTAGTGGAAAAATATGTCGCAACAGCAACTCATAGCCGAGTATTGATTTATTCTTAGTTTAAAATAGAAAGTATTAACACAAAAATATGAATGTCACAACTATCTCAAAAACGGGAAGTATAGTTTCTTGTATACAAAAGTAGCTTCTCTACCAAACGCTGCACTTTTTCACGGGATTCATTTGACTGCCAACAGGGCATTGGAAATCTTTTGCAAATTCTATTGAGTTGGAAAATGACCCCATAACTCGAAATTTCCCAGGTGGGTGGACACCAGTTTTCATTGTATGATGCAAAGCCACGGATCTATGCTTACTACACCAATTGTTTCCGGCTGAAATCCAAAACAGTTGATTGGGTGTGTACTTTTCCAGGCCTGGAAGTCTCTGTAAAATAAAATCAACCTATTTTATTTTCTGTCAATCTAATCTTAAAAAGTTTCAGCACCTAACAAAATTATTAAGAGGGATACCTTCTCTTCCCAGTTTCTCGCCACCCATTGTTGGTATCCTCGGTATGCCAATTTGATTCCACCATTGTCCGCAATATTTTCCCCTTGAGTAATGGCACCATTCAACTGCAAGTCAAGGCATGTGGTAAAATATTTGTGTAGTTATTTTTTAATGCTGAATAGATACAAATTCAAGAAATGTACTCTTACCATAGTTGTAGTATTGGTGACTAGATCAGTGAAGTTGTACTTGGAATATTGCTGTACAATGCATTCCTTTCTTTCTTGGTAACGTAACTTTGTAGCAGGATGCCACCAGTCTTTCAAGTCTCCTTTGAGATCAAACCTGCTGCCCTGCTCATAATTAAATCCAAAAAAAAAAAAAGAGATCAATTAGTAAATTATAGTGCCAAATGTTTGTTAATTTCTTGTCATGGTAGAAATCAACCCACCTGATCATCAAACCTATAAAAAAATTTAAAAAAATAAAAAAAATAAAAAAAAAAATAAAAAATATAAAAAATATACCCGTGGATTAGCTCGTGACCATATACCCAGCCAATAGCTCCAAAATTCAGATAATGGGGTTGGTCGAAGGAAAAGAAATGTCCTTGCATTATTCCAGAAGGAAATTCTATTAAAGTATATAAAAAATTATGAAAAATACAATTGCATTTCTATTTAACTATATTTCCTGCCACTTACGAATGAAATTTTGGTTCGGGCTGTAAAATGCGTTCACCTGGGCCGGTTTTCCGTGTCCTACCCAGTCATTGGGATCAATTATTTTTCGCAATTTTGACAACATGTACTTAGTCCCGGCTCTAGTAACGTTTAGCACATTTCCAAACAAATTGTCGGAGCTCAACTCCAACTACATTTTCAGAAAACCAATTTTTAACTATCTTTGTTCAATGGGCAATTGGGTAAGTATAAATTAACAAATTGAACTCACTCCTTCATATAAATTCATAAGCTTTTCCTCATCCATAAGTTCTTCCGGGTATGCAATAAAAGATCTCATGGCGTTCGCTTTTTCCTGGGCTTTCTCTCTGTAAGTAAATTGACATGAAAGTTTATTTAACAACTGCTTCACTTGCCAAGTAATAAAGCACCACATTTTCATTGAACTCAAATAACATTTTTGTACTCACTTGGTAATGGGATCCATCCATTCAGCTTCTGCCAGGACGGAGTCAAATGTTTGATGAATATCTCGAAACATTTTAATAGCTTCCGTTCTAGATTTTTCATTAAAATGTTTCTCCACATATAATCGCCCCACAGCATGTGCCAAAGTGGAGGTGACCATTCCAACACATTCCGACCATTTTGGTGGCTTTACTCTCTGTCCAGTCGTTTTTGCATTAAACTGGAGAATGAAAGAGTTTGCCGTCTCTCCCAAATAGGGAACAAGAGATGAAGATGCTCTCCAAATTAAATAATTGACCAATGTCCGTTGTGGCGTCATTTCAATGACACGAAGCAAATTGACCAAATGTGGCAGAACGGAGAGGCTCACGACTTCATCTTCTGTGATGGAAACTTCCTCAGGAAATAGGGAGGCGATATAATGGACCCAATTTATATGAGGGAAACGTTGCTGTAGGTCAGAGATTTGCATTGGATTGTAAAAAGTGAGTGGATGTGCTCGCGATAATTCACGTGGAAGGGAAATCTAAACAATGTTGACACAATTTTTAACCTCAGTTCAAAATTCATACGTGATAATAAACAAACTTACATTGGCCAAATGTTTTTCCAGTTGGAATACAGCACCCATTTCCACCTCTGCGGATTTACGATCAGCACCCAAAAATGAAACGAGATCAATTTGGTATTTGTGGTACGCAGCCATAAAAACGGGATTTGCCATTTGTTCTCGACCAAACAATAGCTGAGGTTCTCCAATCTAAACAGGATGGGAATACTATTGTTATAACCATGTTGTAGATTAATTTAGTCTTAATTCTAGCTCAAAAATTTCACTTACCGTAATAATTCGCTTCCCTGAATTTTTTACATCATTTCCCACCCCAATTCCGAGCAGATAAGCCCCAACAACGCCTTCATCTTTGAATTTCAAGACTAAATCCGTCCACTCAAAATTTGGCGATGGTTTCCATTTGTCACCTTCCATTACTGGCCAACCAGTTCCGATCTTTTTAAGCAGAGCTTGAAGGGGTTGGATACCTTTGGCTTGGAGTATTTCTGAAAACGCGAACAGATCCAAGTTGATCATATAAGTAAAATGAATAAGTACAAAATGTAAAATTACACACCCTGGTTTTCACAGGAGCTGTAAAGGTTCTTAACCAGTGTAGCAGACTGGCTGACCTTTTCCCTTGTATCAATCTCTTCAATCATACTTCTTATTTGGAGATGAAGCTTATCCGTTAAGCTACTAATGAGGGTGAGTTCAGATTTATCATCCGGAATAATAGAAGTCTTTTCAAAATTTCCACAGGCAAAGTTGTAAAAGTCGTCACAAGGGTCAATTGTTTCGTCCATATTTATAAGGAGTCCGTAGGAGGCTTTTACGCAATCTGGGGTGAGGCAGATTGACGAGTAGGCATCATTCTTTTCTTGGTGCAAGTTTTGAAGATCCGTCTTTTCCGATTCAACGTCTATTCGATTTAATTCTTCATTTTCTCGTTTTATTTTTGGGCTGCTACTGACGCTAATTGTAGGGGCCTTAATTTCCACACCAGCATCCGTGGTGGCAACGGAAGTAGTCATAAGCGTTGTTGTCTGAATTGTAGGCATTTTTCGCATAGGATGGGAGTGGACACGACGGAGAGGAATCATTCCGGGTCGTTGAGGAATCATCATCCGGCGAAGTCTCTGGTCCAAGGGTGCAACTAAAATATGTTCAAAACATTTTTTATAAAGCAGGAGTAATTTATAATTATTATTTCAAATGCAGTATCTTACATTCTAATGCACCCGGACCAGAGAAACAGAGGCAGCAGTAATCCCCACATCGTCCATCCACAAATCCATTTGATTGACAATAATCTTTACAGGAATCCTCAGATTGATGTCCACTGCATGGAACTTTAGCCTCGAGACATTGTTGAGCTGGGTCAGCGTGGTAAATGAATCGTGCTCGAGTCTGCAAATTTAGACAACAACATTTTTGGTTTATGAATTCTAAATTGATAATGAAAGTTTCACATTCTGTAAAATGGGATAACTTTAAAATAAAATTGTGCAAGTTTACCGTTACAATCAGCAGAGTACTGAACATGATGACGAGGCATGTTCGCACTTCTCCAAAGCTATTCATATTTCGATCGAATATTTCTTAAGCTAATAAAAATAAAACACAAGTATAAAAATAAAAATGAATGTAAAATGCGAACTCTTTGAATATTTAGCGATAGATTAACGACAAATGTGTGTAAGAATTGATGATATTATTGATCTATTCTCCTTGAACTTGAATCGTGTTCTGTATCTTATTCTCATGAGGATTGGGCTATTTATTGGACTGAGACAATGCATGAAATGAACGCTCACTCACCCACCCACCAGCCTTTGTTTTGAGGCACTACTATTTGGTAATCTGCATAATAATCTACTTCCACATAAGCAGCCCGCAGCCGGCATTTTTGCGAAAGAGATAATATGAATTGCGAATTGAAGATAGGAAGTATACATACTAGACAGTGCAATTTCAAGGCAGAAATACGGCGGAGATTTTAGAAAGCACGCAAGTTATGCAAAAAAAAGGAATGGAAGGTATGAATAAAATAAAAAGAAGTAGAAAAGTCATCGTCGCAGTTTAATCAGTGATGCAAAGAATATTGTGATGATGACAATTCATGGAAGTGGATTGACGCCACTAAACTCTAAATGCTTGGGTTTAGGCCCACATTCGCAATTCGCACATAGTTTTTTTATGATATACAGAGCAATCATTAGTCATGTTCATGGTTTGTTTTTGAGTTATTTCTTATTCTGTGTAATTCATCCTTTACAAACTACAAATATCGCAGGCAACAATGCAGAGCAGTCTGAAAATTTGATTGAATTGTCCATCAAAATTATCGCACCTGCACTTTATATCACAGGTGCCATTATTCGGGTAATCTCACATTTCCATAAATCTTGAAGTAAATAATTAATTATGTTGGATGGAGCTACATCACTGGGTTCAAATTCTGCTAGTTCATGGAGTTTTTGCCGAAAGGCAAATTGCACTTTGCATATAGAAATGAGCAGTTCTATTTTCTTCTTTTTTGAAACGCAGATCACACGACCTAGCCCCGAAAGCGAAAAGACAAACGAAATAAGTTTATATTTTATCCTAATTAACCCGATTATATTTGCGAAAAAATATAAGGACATTTTGGGGGGCAAAAAATCACAGTACAAAACGTGTGCATTTGTAGTCCTCAACGAATATATAATGGAAAAGCACCATTTGACAATGGAATAGTCCATCAGTTCAGTCCTACATAGTCTTATCGACTTGGACAGTAATTAGCACAACCTGTAGCCTCAATTGAAGCAATGTAAGATTTACGGAGTTAGTTAGTATGGACTATGGACCTAGACAGAACAAGCAAAACTGGGTCTCCATTATTTTGCATAATTACTTCACAGGTTTTGTGTCTGGGAACGAGAACATATAAAATGGTACAATCTGTCTGTTCTCAAATTAAATGATGAAATTCTTAGACTAAATTTCAATATGTCCAGACAGGTTAAGTTAACTTTGTGGTAAATATTCCCGTGTCAAAGGGTCTGGACAAAGTCCAATTACCAACACGAACTTTTTTACCGAGTTCAACTGCGTTTCGGCGTGAACACAACGTGTTTGACAATGGCTATTGAAGTCAAGTTCAAGTATCTTAAAAATATACAAGCCAATCTTTACTCAAGCCTCCATTAATCATTGTTGCGCAATTGTCTGTACATTCTAAGTTAGCTTCACTGAATGAATGGCTAATTGGAAATCAAGTATATTTGATTATGGAATGGCGTTAAATATGTACTAGTGCCTGAGCTTCAGCCTGAAGAAATGGAAATCTGTAACAATCATGGCGGAAAAGACGACAACAATTTATTTAATTTAATTTGCGATAGCTGTGCCAAAATAATGTGTGCCTACTTGCTTTACTTTCTAACTAGGGCGTTTCTAAAACGAGATTGCATAATCGCGACAAATACGAGAATAACATTATTCAATCGATGTGTTTTCCTGCACAAATGTAAGTATTGTTAGTGTGCGTCATTATCTCATGCAATTATGTAACAAAACAGTAAAAGGAATACAATATTCAAGATTGATGGCACTTTTGTGTAGTTCGTGGTTGTTTGTTAATTAGCGATCATTGGTGTCCAGCACCAATGTGGGGCCGACTACCAAAAACCTGTTTTATGACATATCTCGGTTATAGTTTTACAATTCTATAATAAAATAGTAATAAATACACATATTCAAATTGAGTGAATATTGATCATAATAATACAAAAAATTAAGAAAAAAATAGTTTTCTTAACTATTGCTCACGCACGTTGGAATAAATGAAATGGAGTAAATTTGCAAGTTCAAGTTCTGAAAACTTACGAAAAAAACATTACTCTCGCAATGAATGTGTCAAGACGCAATATGTTTTGCTACAGATTAATTTATTCTGCGTACCTACGCACTGCCCGGTTGCAGAACCAGAAATTGCGGTCAACAATCTGAATCGTGAATGAGTCCCAATGTAAGGTTTGAATGAGTCCCACCTGGCCTTAATGTTTTTTGCTTTAAAGTAAAATTGCGTGCCATAATTTCAGGCCCAAAAGTGACTCATTGATTAATACTTTAGCAGGTGTTTGATAAGCAGATTCCGTGGTTTGACTTCTTTGCCAAAAATGCAGGAAGTGCAAAACCGTGTCTAAAAGTCAACCTTATCATTACGGATAAAAGGGCATCTTTCACAACTTAATAGTTCTCTCGATATGGTGTGGCATTATGTGGATCAACTATTTGAAAAATTCTAAAGTCAATCACATGACGCCGCCACGCCATGCGCCTCCCAAACACAATGGCCGAGCTTGGCGAAGGGTTGATCTTAAAACTTGATCAATCTTTGAAAAGGAATATGCACCTGCGCATAGTATTGCATTGAACATTTGCATATCGTGTACTATTTTCATTATGAAAATGGTTTTACTATTACGTTGTACACAACTGCAGTCAATGGCATTTCGATTGAGATGATGATACGCACTCTTATTAGTCTTTTGACAGAAAATCAGAATCACAGCTTGAGACAACTGCGCATTGAACCAAATCATTCTTTATAATCAACATGTTTTTCAAGGCATGGTTATGGTTCATTGGACAACAGACAGCTAAGTACAAACGGTTCATCACCGCAGATGAATGAGTGCAAAATTCTTTCGCACGCCCAAGTTATTCTGCAAAAGTTATTGGATTGGCAGTGACATGCAGTCAATGCAATTTGCATATGCGGCTATGCACTTTATTCAAAAGATGTAATAAAATGCAGTAGCAAATTATGTGGGGGACTGTTTTCTATATGTGTTTTAAAATTAAAATTAATTTCTTTAAAAATTGCAACTTGCACTTTCATGACTATCTTTTTTTCAATTCTCATTTAATTAAGCTTTATGATAACAAAATTATTTCGGTGAACTACATTATAATATTATTTACTACTTTGGAAATTACAATACTTAACACGAGTAATTTAAACATTCACAAATGCAACTGGTGCACTTCCAACATCGAAAATTTTGGCCAAAACATTGGGCACTGCAGTCGTTGGGACTGAAACCTCCGCAATATGCGCAATATCGCAGAAGCACTCCTTCAGTGTTGTTAAACTGACCATCTTGAACAATGGCAAGCGTGGTGTGAACTGGAAACAAAGCAGTTTTCTGGCGAACATCACTTAACGGGAGCTGCTCTGATACTTGGATCCGAGCTCCTATGCCGGTTCCAAACTTTCGAAAAATAAAGAACAAAATAAATTACGTTTTTCTGAAGGATTATTTATAATTTAACTTACGAATATCAAAGTGACCAATAAAACTGAAACAGGAATCATCTTCAACAATTGATTGCGATTTTTAAAAATCGTGTTCCTTTTGTGCATACGAAATTGGTAACAATGCCGAACTGTGTTTGTTGCAATTTTTAATTCTGCTGGATAACACTTATTGGTTGAAGGGAATTCTACCTATTTCCATTTGGCATTGACATATAAAGGCAGGTATATACGATAAATAGTGTATATTTTAACCAATGGCATAAATATTTATTTATCTGAAATGCAAATTAAGTATTGTAAGCAACCTTGTAAACTTTGTTGCTGTTCTTTTCAGACTCTTGTAGGAGAATTACTTTATCCAATGTAAATAAAAAAACATTGCACAAAATCCTTCCAATCAGGTACATTTTTTATAATTTATTCCTGAAAGAATCGATTACCAATGAAAAGCTGGAATCAAATTGTGAATTGCCCTCAGAAGTACTGTACATCATATTAGTACCAAATAGAAGACGAGGCGAGTTGTTACAAAAACTCACGCACATCAGAAAAATGAATGGACTTCATGTTGAATTGAATCACAGGAGGAAATTGATTATAGATTTCGTATTTAAATTCTCAAATGTTGAATGAAAGTTGGTAAAATCTGGATGAACATCACTTGATTGTGTGATTGGATGGAGACCTCTTCATATCTTGTCCACTTTGCTGGCAACAATGAGTGGATTTGCCTCTGTAATTTCTCGACGTCCCTCCGTCTTGTAATCGTAGGTACAGTTGTGAGTCTCAGCATAGCGATGAGTTGAGCAAAACAGTTTTCCGCAACGGCACTGGTATCGACAGGACACACCAATCCGTTTCCGGCATTCCGAACAGCGCACAATGTCCTTCTTCTTTTTCTGGATGGTGGTGCTGGTGCCTGTAAAACAATAATCAAACAAATGCTACGTCAAATTCGGCTCTTGAAATTGGGAAACGCGTTGCATTTCTAGAAATATCAAGCGTATAATATGCTAGTTGCATGATGCAACGTTACAATGAATGGCAAGGCAAATGCAAATAAAATATACTTTGTGTGGAATGCAAAACGGCTTCGGAAGGGCTGGTGCTGGTGGGTGGCAAAAGGAATGGGATTGTTGACCCAGGTGGATTCAAACGTTCTTGAGATGGAGTTGTGGGAGGACCATTCTTTGGCTCATTGTCCGAGTTTGTTTTCATTCTTTGACCTGCGTTGAATTTCTGACCCTCCTGCCACCAACAGAAATCCACCAGGATCGATTTCCTTGCGAGAGGTGAGATGAAATCCGTCCTTGATCCGTCTCTGCTGATTTGTCAATTCCCCTTTTACCACAAGGGAAGGGTTTTCGTGGTCGGTTTGGCTTTGGAAATTATAATTTTGAATTTTGAAGGATTCCTCTACCTCAGCAGGTAGGGAACAAGTACTACGATGAACTAATGACTTATTATTTCCGACTCGAAAACACCTTTTGCACTTCCGCCACGCAATACAAACCAAACTCTAAGGGCTCACATTAAAAAATGTGCCTGACTTTTCACCTTTGACTTTACATTACAAATTTTTGTCTGACAAAATAATAACTAGTTATTACGGTTGCTAGTAGAGAGCTATAATGCTTCAAAAAAATGTAATACCTGGAACTGTAACTGAACCGGAATGTGGCCTTTTTCCTGCAGAACGAATGCTTCTAACAGAGATGCCACCCGATATTTGAGATTTTTGTCGCCGCAATAATCTGCCAGATTCTGCAAAATGAAGGACATGTTATAAAACTGTAATAATGATTTGACCATATACCAACTTACTGAGGGAGTCGTCTGATTTTAAACTCTTTGCAGTCACCAATCGTGTCATATTGTTATTTGATTTTTCTTTCAAAATATTCACATCACTGTCACAAGTGCTTGTACTGGACTCAGGGCGATTCTTGATTCGTTGAGAAAAATTGCGATGCCGTTTAATTTTCTTTTCATTTTCATCATTTTCTGTTTCAAATATTTTTGGAGTCAGTATCCGTAAAGGCGTCTCCGCATCACTGTCAGTGTCGTACTGCTCCTTTTTTACCAGCACTGTTGGAGTTATACATTTTGGTTTTGGATTGAGCCTGTGAGTTGAAATAATTCATAAATAGGCAAAAAAACAGCTTTCGTTAAATCAGTTTCGTTTACTCACACAAATCTTTGGGGACTCAGATAGTCATAGTCGACAGGATTTTGGTCAGCCAACAGCACCTTGATTTTTAACTGGACATACTTCAACAACTGGTTATTCGTGTAAGGCGGAATCCCAAAATTTCCTTTACCAGTTTTCTTAGCCTCCAAGTAAATTTCTGCCCTTTGCCGATTCAAACTGGCCATACTGGATGTGATGGTACGATTAAAATCAGTCTCAGATTTTACTTTGTTCGTTGTCGTCTTTGCCCTTGAAAACAAAGGATTTGTGAAATTTTCATCCCACTGGGTTGAAACATTACGTTGATATTTTGACATTCTCGTATAATTGGAATTGCAATTCTTTTCATTAATGTCTGGCAAATGGTTCATCCTGTGATTTTCATCGTGCTTTAAGGTTTTTCCATTCCGGTCTTGATTCATATTGCTATAGTCCGAGTCAAAGACCACTTTCTGCAAAAAAAGTTTAGGAATATACTTAATAATTACAAATCAGTGATATTGACAAATATCATTTTATCATATTGACCGAGTACTATTCGTTGAACAAATCAATTACCTTTTTGGACGACAAATTATTGCGAATTTGATTCATTTTCTTGAGAGTTTTTGCATTTTCCTTAACCCTATCCACTTGTCTTTGTGTCTCACCCGAATCCTGTTCTCTCCCACTATAAAGTTCTTTATGACTGACAATATCATTCTGAAAGATCCAATGGGCTTCTGCAAATTTCGCTGCCTCTGAAGATCTTCTACTCATTACCTCATCAAATTCAGCTTCTCCATATTCATCTAAAAAAGATGATATCGTCGTGGGTGGTGGTCTTCTTATTCGAACGGAATTGGGGACTGTGTCAGTTGAGTCTTGGCCAAGTAGTCCTTCACTCGACTTTTTCGTAACAACCAAACAATAGCGACGATTACCCCTTTCTTCGAAAAGCATTAATCCATCAAAACCATCGTTCGTCAGACCATTGATGCGTGGGAGTTGTAAGAGTTCTGGATTTTGATTGTCCTCCAGTCGTGCTTCCATATTTCTTCGTCCACGGTGGACTGAGTCAGTCATTTGAAGCAGCATCGTTGGAATCGGAGCCAGCTCGGTGTCGACGACGATCTCGTCTCCTTCCGCTACTGATGCTGGAAGACATCGGATGTGGCAGTTGTTGGAAGGGAAGTTGTGAATTAAATGGTGGTGGAGGAGGGGATGAGTCTCTGGAAGCAAAACCCTTGGATCCAACCCCACTCGAGATATTTGTGACCAAACGAAGAGGTTTGAATTGGGATGTGGCCTCAGTTAGTCCAAGATCAGAGAGTAATGCGGCAGAGTTGTTATAGAGGAATGCGTCCATGAGATAAAAACAAATTTTGGTCTTTTTGAAGAATTCCTGAAACAAATTGAATTGTTTTTAAAGCAAACAAAACACCGGGATAGATTGATTACCTTCTTGGAATGCTATTCTTGTCTTGAGAAGTTCTATATTGTCATTGGGATAAGCGTAGACTTCAAATGTGGTTCCCATCATGGTCTCCACTTTAACAAAAAATCCCGGCTCTTCCTCCGATGAGTCGTCTTCCTCCCCGTCATCAAAAAACAAGTTATCATCGCCTCCACTGCTCCCACTTCCGTTGCCGTTTCCGGTACCATCAAAGGAATTCGAGTTTGTGGAACTGTCGGAATTGTTCTCTCCTCTTCGCCATTCTTTCGACATGGTCACGATCAGGCAGGATTCCTGATTCAGGAATGGTTGGAAAATCGGTACGAGATTTTAATGAACGTCCGTAACTTCTGGGCATTTATGCTCACTGAATTTTTGAGTACAAAGTTTCTGCCAAAGTTTGTTGGTGGTTGATTTTGATTTATTGAGCAGTTCGCTCAAGGTTATCTATCGCTGCGTAAGACAGTTTTGAAGGAGTCAAATCCAATGACATTTACTTTTCTGGAGATAGTTGTGTATCGATTTATTTGTTGAAGTATTGAACCACCGGCTCGGGTGTTGAAACATTTACCCGACCCACCCGGGTATTAGTATTGGCACTATTTTGCCATTTCCAGTTTTTTTACAACGGTTTTGTGTGTGGCACGGACAAGTTTCCGTCTTTTTGTTATGCGTATTTTGATGCAGTCACTAAGGTTATGTCTTTACAGACTGCAGAATTGGTGAAATCTTCGAATATTGGAGAAGGGGAAGTTACTTTCTTTTATTGTTTTATGCCACTGTTAAAATATTCTATCAACTAATACGTTTAATTAATCTGATATTTCAGCTTGTAGGGTCAGATATGAAACTTGCCTTTTTTCAATTCCATGTTTATTTTACAGCTAACAAACAATTACTTCACCCCAAATTCATACTTAGATTAATATAACCATAATTAGTCTGCCATTTGCTTGCATTAATTTTCATTTTGTATGCGATACTTTAATATACATACACAAACCTGGAATCTTAAAGTCGGTGTATCTGTAGCACATAGGCGTAGAGGCAAACTCAAAATAAATCCAAAACTATTCATAAGTTGGATTTTCGCATCATTGTTGCCCTTTGAAGCTTCTGTCGTATAAAAACCATCCCTTTCACAAACCTGGTCGGGTGCATAGGGTACAATGTGGGTCGGAAATTTAACAAATTCTCCTCTTGGAAAGAACGTATAATTTGCAAGAGAAGCACAGACTTGCAAATGATAGGATGATTTGAGCCGATTTTGGTAATGTTGCCGAAATTCCTCTGTCCAGTTGAAAATCTTGTTGAGATACGTCGTATACCGCGTACCATTCAGATGCAATGGCCTACGAATGACCGGATCCATTTCTCCAGCACCAGCACTGTTCCGAAATCAACTTTTTGTATTATTTAAAAAAAGTTCTTACGAATTTAATTAGAACCAAACCAACCTTCCCAGTTGTTGGAGGCCAAAATCTGACAGAATATTGGCAGGATTATAAGTACTCATGCAGGTATCGATTCTGATTCTAGGATAATACCAGACGAATGCTTCACACATTTCGTCGGTAATTCCTAAATCTCCGATTACAACAGTGCTGTCATTTTTCCATGTCGTATCACAAACACAGTCTGTCAAACAAACATATATTTTGTATTCCCATGCAAAAGTATTCCTTCATAATTAAACCATTGTTCAAATTTGCCTACTCATGACTAAACTATCTCCAGGTAAAATTTTCTTCTCTTGCCGCAGTGGCCGATTTTGTTGATAATTAAAGTCATAAAAATCATCATAAGCGAACCACGGGAGCTCTTGATTATTTCGAAAGTGCTGCAATTTTAACTTTCGTCCTGTAAAGGGAAAAAACAAATTACAAATATTTTACTTCTTAATTCGGTAACAAGGAGTAGTTATATAAATACCTGACATGTGAGAATGAAGCAAAATGTTGAATACATTAAGACCTTCTTTAGGAAAGGCTTTAGTGCAAAGGGAGGAACAATGACCATAAACCGTAAAACTCGGAGAGTTTGGAGGAAGAGTTTGTGCCCAATAAACGACGTGTCCAAATGTCATGATGCCAGCTTCGTTGGGTCTGTTTAAGAACGAATGGTATTTGATTTGAATCTAACCTCTTAGATAAACCACTTTAAGCAACTTACCTTAGTTGATCAGTATAATAAATTTCTAATCCGGTCGGAAACTTGCTGCCGTTTACTTGTGACGGATTGTCATAGTGTAATTCCAACATAAAATATTCATTCTCTCCGTTTTCTGCAATTGGATGACCCACATGATCTGGAAACATAGTTCTCTGCCCAAACAAATTATAAATTCACTTTAAACAACTTTCTCTCGCCTTTTAACACTATCTCACCCGTCCACCAATCGCCCAAACAAACATGTAAGTTCCGCACGATGCTGTAAGCTTTGGTCTAGCTTTACAATCTTGTCCTGGTTGCCCAACATGCGGCTCAAACAGATCTTCAGGACTTTCTCCTCGTGGAGCTATGCACTTCCGGAATATAAAGTGGTGGGTGTGCTGCTTGGCTTCCGGTGTGTCGAATCTTGTGTCAAACTTAATTTGACAAACAAGAAATTAAAAATAACAAAATAAGGGCAAACGAAAATACGGCATTTTGAACCCACCCCAACAACATGTTGAACACTGCTCATTTCCGGCCTTTTGTGAATAGTGCACCAGTAGGATGTAGGATCACTTGGCATGGTGTCATTAGCTTGGACAATCCATTTTTGCAATCTTGTGCAAATAATTACTAGATTAAGACATTATAGTATTAAATAATGCAGATAGTAAGGTGACTTACTGGCTGATATCGGGTTCAGGCATGGGAGGATCAAGAAAATTTACGTGCTGCGAACCACTATTTAAAGCCCCGTGATATTTGATATCATCATTTGATCCAAATGACCAAATAAGCTTTGACGTGTCCTCCTGACAAAGTGATAGATTTTTATAACTTGTAGAGTTTTAAACAGTTTAATTGAAACTCAAAGATTTGATGTTATATACCCCAATTGTAATATCTTCCTCATCGCAGGTTTCAAGCTTTCTCCAAAACTTGAGAAAAGTATGAGTCCCGTTTTCTGAGGCATCTTCCAGGATCCAATCCTGACTCTTGTCAATTGAAGGCTCAACAGTGCCAATTCCGTGTCGATCCTATCATGCAACAATCAACAATCTGAATATCTTTTGGAGTTTTTTTGTGGTGAGCTATTTATTTATTTTTACTTTAAAATAAGGTTCACCATTTTCACCAACTCCTCCAATGATTATATCAGAATTCGCCATGCCTCCGGAATGTGAGAGACCAAAGCCAACCCACCCAGTGGTGGGTGCCACGAGTTCAAAGGAAATGCTATCATTATCCAAATTTGCGGTCCAGCTTGCCACATAACCTAGGCTTAGGACAACGGTCACTTTTCCAGGCACTTCTCTGGGTAACGAGACTACACCTATTGCGAATATTAAAAACGTCAGTGCGACCGTTTCGACGATTTTTTGAAACGGGTTGATCAATTGCTTCATGTTGACCCCAATCAAAAATTCCAATTAACAGCGATCGGTAAAAAAAATTGTAAAATTTTGGGAGCTATTACAAACTCAAAGCAATACAGATAAATGTCACACTTATCATACTCATAATTATACAATATTATAAGTAAAACACTTACGAAGTACAACAGAGATTTCAGTATTTTTGTGGCCAGAGATAATAATCAACGATTGATTCAGTAATAGTTTGACAATCGTTTATTCAATTGGCTGATTTACAAGTAAAATTAGCTGCATCAAACATTCATTTAAATATTTTTAATCAGATTATTCTCCACTTATTGACCCGTATAACACAGATAGTTAAAAATCTCGATATAAGAAACAATTTTACGTTTTCAAAGATAAAAGGTTTACAAGCGAATTAAAACCAATTCATCTGCTATAAATCATATTCTTATTTCATTGAGTTTAACATAGTTCAGTTCGTCTACAAACATACAATAATAACGAAAGTTAATTAGGTGTAGCATTGATACATTTCAATTGGTACAAAAATTCAGACAATCACACTCGACAAACTGCTTATAAAATTCTTCTCTTGTAGAAATTCTTGTTTCAAAATACTGTCATCAAATGGACCATCTTAATCGGGTGCAATACGATGTGATGGTGGAATGATTGTGAATCTGGAAGATGATGCGGGACCAGTTTAGTATGTAATTGATAAATGTTTAGTAGCATTATCTTAATTATTGAATTACTCTGCTTTGTAACTTCGTATTCAGGAAAGGTATATTTAGTAGCTGCAGATTCTAATCCGTCAGAATAAAATAAAGCTTTTTGTACCTTATAGGCACGCATTCTCTGAAATAAAAGCTCGTAAGTTTTCATAAATTGACCTACTTCATGTGCATTTTTCTTTTTTTCATTACCAAAATTAAATGCATTCTGCAACCTAAACTGGTAGTAGTCCCGAAACAGTTTCAGCATCCCACTATACTTAAATGTATTAGGCCGTAAAGCGAGGGTAGGTAGGCAATTTGTAATTGCAAATCTTGAATGGAATTAATCGCTCGCTATCGAATACAACACGCAAAGTATGCAAATCATGCTTGGTATTGCTTGCGTCGAGTCTTTTTTTTTATAAAATTCCATTCATTGTAGATCTTCAATCTTCTCGTTAACGATAAAAGTTCAATTGCAGTTTATTATAGATAAAATAATGCACAATGAAACTTGTGTACGTCAGAGAATACTATGTCAGTGATAATCAGTAGCTGGACTCAAAACTAATTATCAATGCAATGAACTTCTACAGTGTCAAAATACTACAAATGTTCAAAGTCAAAGATTTCTCGGGTTCCCAAAATATCAAAATAGATTACAATACGAGTACACTCGTATATTACAATCCAGGTACTCATTCTATAAAGTTATATTTGCAATAACCTACCGTTTCGACTTAATGCTTATCAATTAACTCGGCGTCTATAAATAGTTCGACATTGTTAATTGCAGCAGAAATCAACTTGTGAAATCCGACGATTTTTTCATTGTCCGCGTCTCACCATTAGTGATGGATTGACAAGACAAGGGAATTATCATGAACTTAGCAGACTAATTCATTCATTTACATATATCGTTACATCCCGTTAATAACATATAAAATGAATCCAGGCTTGGTCACTCCTCTGGTGCTATTTCTGCTAATTGTGGTAAGAATGCAATAAATTGGTTTGTATCGTAAGGTTGTAAATTTTATGATTTGATTTTGCAGATTGTTGTAGGCATTATAATTTATCTTGAAAAACGAAGGCGAATTAATAGGCAAGCCATAAACTCAATGGAGCTAAACTCGGGTAAGAAAAACGTTTGTACAGTTCTGTTCGAGAATCGTTTTCTTTTTTTAATTCAATATCTGCAATTCAGCACCAGACTCTCCGTCGGATTTGGAGTGGTACCCGGAAATATCGCGACATTTGAGACTATCCACTGTAGAGCGGAATTATCGCAAGCAGCCTGAATTACCAATTTTTATAGTTTTATGTGAATCTCCATATAACAAGTTTGGAAAATTACCAATTGTAGATAATCAACCACCTCCAAGTTATGAGGAGACTTGCAGATAACACTAAACAACTTATATTTTTTTTAATAATTATTTATATTACTTAATTCAACAGATTCGAAAAATGGTGGAAGTCGAAATAAATTGATGCACAAATACATATATTTAAAACTGAGTATATCTTAATACGATCTTACAACTAATTCTAAGGTCACATACAATTGCAAATACCCACCATAGAATGAGTGGTTTTGGACTCTAATTTTCTGCCCAAATTAATGAAAGTCCCTGCTTGATCATTAATCGACATTACTGTAATAATGGTAGTTCTTTTTTATATTCATGTTAATGCATTTTGCATGCAGATGTAGCATGCAACCATTTGATCGATGCACCTGACTCCAACTTAATTACTTGTGCAATTTTATCAATTTAAATCCCAGAAAGCAATACACCCACGTAAGTTTGACTTATCATATCAACTGTTATCAAGAAGCCAATGTTAACGACTTTCTTATCAGCATGTCATCAAGTAAAATTTGCGTATTCATTGAAAAATTTAATGTGATCAGGTTCAGGTGGACATTTTGGCCGTTCCACTTGATACAATAGATCTCACAATTTCGTAGTTTTCAGAATTTTTTGGACTCTCGTAATCTCAGCCTAAGTTCTTTTTGATCGCTTAGATTTAATTATTTTTAATGGGAGATCACGACCATGGAGGAGGATCAGGGGACAACTCTACCATGGGTGGCATGAGTGTATAAATTGAATTATTTTGCCATTTACTTCTGAGAAATATTTCAAAATAATGTTTTGCGTTTATCATTGAGTGTTTCATTTGCAGATGTGGTTCCACGGAGGAACAGACGAAACGGTACTTTTTGAATTTTGGAAAACAGAGGAAGCCGGAGTATTTATTGCCTCACTTGTAATAATCTTCTTCATGTCCTTTGGCTATGAAGCCTTAAAATATTGGAGAGACCGAATGTTACAAACCCAGTGGGAACGAGCTCAATCCCTAAGATCCGACGCTAGTGGACCGCCCTCGGTTATGTAAGCAAAAAATACCTCCTCATTTTACTGAAGACTTCAGTTGAACGAAATATTTCTCTTTTTTTGATTGCAACAGGTCGCAAATTTTGAACTCATCCCACATCATTCAAACCATTCTTCACATGGTGCAATTTGTCCTATCCTATTTTCTCATGTTGATATTTATGACATATAACGTGTGGCTCGCATTATTCGTAACTTTGGGAGCAGGTGCAGGATATTTCTGCTTCGGATTCTACAAGACTCACTCCGTCGATCGTACTGAACACTGCCACTAATTGCTGAGTTCAATGAAATGAGGCTATGTTTACTAGAAAGTTGTAGTTACATATAAATAGAAAATAATGTCCGTATGCTAAACTAAATTATTGAATGCCATAAAATTCCTGATAATAAAACAATATGCTCAAACACATAATGGAAAAAGAAAACTAAACAACCTATTTTTATAAAATATCCTGTGGTCAAATTTTCTACCGTATGGAACCAACCTAGGTTTACAGACCAGGAGAAAATATATTTATAGAATGAAATATTTAAATTTGGGCACCACCTCACAATCCTTGCTTCACGATGTCAAGTTCTAGCCACAAATTCATAATTGCTATAACTTTGAGCATCAGTATTTTATCGAGAACTCCTGCAGTTTTTTCTTACTACGCCGATATAACCGATTTAAGTTCTCTGTACGAAATATTGCTCCAGCAAATCACTTCATTTCCACTGTCGCAATTCCAGTCTGACCCAGAATTGGTACAAGAAGTTAATAAAATAAATCACACGACGACCTACAAATTTTTGGAGGAGGACGTCGTCCTTTTTGCAAGACCTGTGGACGATACCAATAAAAAAGTTATCGTTCTAACGAGGAAAGAAGATCAAATCCCATTCAGAAAAGCTAAACGGGGTTACGTTGTATTTAGTAAGAATTCTGTTGATGCCTCATATTTTGGCCAATTTGCTCTTATAAGGTTAATGGCAGTAATTTAAAACTTCTCATGAATTTTGTTATTGGCAAGTTATAAGTTACATCTTTTTTAAATTGCAGACCAACTTTATCACCCTATGATAAAAATACTGTACTCATTAATGGGGGCGTGAGAAGCTTTATTGAATGGATCCCCTTCGATGGACACTGGGTCAAGGGACGCATCCCCAAGAAGGAGATTGCCATGCCTTGTGTCTCCAGTTTATTAGTTTCATGCTTTTTCAACGGGAGTAGTTTAGCAGACAAAAAGATAGTCTCAGCTACAGTCCCCTACATTACTGATACTCCTACCAAAGGAGAAATTGCTGAAACAGAAATATTACAGTGGATAACGCATGACGAGTCGGATCCAGACGAAAATTACGATTATTATGGAGATATTACTTTAGGTCCGATAACCGGGTATAAATACAATTCAACTATTTTGACTTTGATTAATGAAAAATATCAGAATGAATATGTTCTGATTTTGAAAATATAGTAACGCCTCCGTACCGGATATTACTGAAGCTATTGAGCTCCAAACGAAAAGCCTTTTATGCCTTGCTACCCCAGAAGTTTGCAACTTGGGCGACAAGGAATTTCCATCAATCGGACTGTTGCCAATAATTTCTTCCCTCGGCTCCAATAATGGGCCAGTTCCTCAACG
>JAAXNX010000923.1:0-21694 GCA_036491905.1 Folsomia manolachei
ACAAAAATTTGCAGAATCTTGCAGTTTAGTGTTTGGCAGAAATGAATCCACGTAAGAGATCCATTCAAAATTGGCGGGTAAGTTGTAAATACGAAAACAAAACTTTCTCTGATTCTCTTCACGTTCTCAAATCAATCATCTGTGAAAAATTGTGAAACAATTAAAAAACTTTGGAATTGTTAATTGTTACTCAACAATTGGATGGGGTCGGACGACGTCTTCTTTGTCCTCCAATGGAGCATGGAAGCTTGGTAAAACTGGAGATTGGGCTATGCAGTGCTGACTTTTAAAAGATACGAGGTAAGACTTTTGTTTTACACAATTGTTCTTTGACTATGTTCCTGGATTACACAATTTCCGCAATCTTGTTTGATTAGATTGAGTGACTCTTAGTTGGGTGTCCTAAGAAGACAATAAAGATGAGCGGTTACAGAAGACAGCAGCAGCGAGGACCTCCACCAAGATGGTTGAGATGTCCTCGGAAATCTACGGATTATGTTGGGAAAAACTTTATTGTTTTTAAAACACCATTATCTGCCGAGTATGATGATCAAGTTCCTGTGGAATATAGATTCTACCCTCAAATGATTACAGATTACGTCAAAACTTCTAAGGTAAGGTTTCATTCATTTGAACGACTATTTTGATTGGTGTGTGAGGACTAATCATGTTCTGTTTTTTGTGAATTAGTTAAAACTAGGATTATGGATCGATTTGACGAACACGGACAGATTTTATTCCAGTGATCAAATTAAAGCTGAAGGTGTTCGATATGTTAAAGTGAATTGTAAAGGGCATGGTGAAGCCCCAAGTGCGGAACAAGTCAAAGTCTTCAATCAAATATGTGAACAATATATGAACCAATTTCCTGATGATATTATTGGTGTGCATTGTACTCATGGGTTTAATCGTTCTGGATATTTAATATGTGCATTTCTTGCCTCTGTAATGGACTGGGATATCCATGCAGCCTTGCTCCATTTTCGTCAGCTCAGGCCTCCAGGCATTTATAAACAAGATTACATCAATCAATTGTGCAAAATTTATGGTAGTCCGGATGATGGTCCGCCTCCCCCTGCACCAGAACTACCTGAATGGTGCTTTGAAGATCAAGATGTGGTTGATGATGATGGATTTGCCAAAAACAGCTCTAATAATTACCCAGTGGCTAATGGGAATGGACACTCGTCTGGTGGGAGATTAGGAAAACATCCAGCAGCATCAGGCCAAAACGGTTCCTCGACATCCTTAGACGGACCACCCCAGATGAAACGGAAGAGAGAACATTTCAAAGAAAATCCTACATTTATGGACGGCGTTTCTGGTGTATACCCCATTACAGACCGAGCCAAACTCAGTGCTTTGCAGCGAAAAGTTCAAGACATGTGTGAATGGAGAGGGTAAAAATGATAATATTCACCATAATGTCTTAAATTAACGCAAATTAGAAAATAGTATAGTGCCTGAATTTATGTGGAATTTGTTGATTTTGAATTAGATCGGGATTTCCGGGCAGCCAACCTATATCAATGGATCTAGAAAACATTGGATTGTTGCACCAGAAGCCTTACATGGTCTCCTGGAAGGCGGATGGCACTCGCTATCTAATGCTGATAGATGGCCCGGGCGAGATCTACTTTATTGACAGAGACAATTGCATTTTCCAAGCTCCAAATGTCAGCTTCCTGTATAGAAAAAATCTTGATGAACACCTTTATAATACATTAGTGGATGGGGTGAGTGATACTTTCGTGTAATGCTTATTGTGACGAGTTCATCATTATGAGTATTATGTTTACCAGGAAATGGTCTTGGATAAAGTGAACGATGAGATCATACCACGATATTTGATTTACGATGCTATCAAATATCGAGGTGAAGATGTAGGGAAAACTGATTTCCGGATTAGATTAACCTGCATCCAGAACGAATTGATTGGTCCTCGAACTCTAGCAATTGAAAAAGGGATCATTGACAGGACAAGCGAGCCATTTGGTATTCGGTTTAAAACATTTTGGTTCATCGAAGATACTGAAAAACTACTAACCGGAACGTTTAGTAAGGAACTGATTCATGAACCCGATGGTGTTATATTTCAACCAACCAAAGACGTATGAGTTAATTACTCTTGCTATATTGTTGACATTTTCTGTTAGTTGGTCATCATTATTTACATTGTTGTTTTATTTTTGTAGCCTTATAAACCTGGCAGATGTGACGAAACATTAAAGTGGAAACCCCCGCATTTAAACACTATTGATTTTAGACTGAAAATTGTTCAACAAACTGGCGAAGGGTAAGGTTGTGAATTATTCACAAACTCAATTAAAGACTAAAAACCTATTGAAATTTCTAGGTTACTTCCTATAAAAATTGGTGAACTTTACGTGGGTGGGTTGGAAGCACCATTTGGAATAATGAAAGTCACAAAAGCCATTTCTGGACTCAACGGGAAAATCGTGGAATGTAAATATGATAAAGCACAACAACCAGGTGGTTGGGTTTTTCTAAGAGAAAGAACTGATAAGAGCTTCCCAAATGCATTCAGCACTGCCAAAGGTATGAGTTTTGAGTACTCCATTTAATTTCATGCATGTCAAACTTATCTCACTTTTCATATTTTTAATATTTTCCTTGAAATTTCAGCTGTTGCTCAAAGCATCTCACACCCTGTCACGCAAGAAATTCTTCTGGACTTTATTGCGCATCGCCGTTATATTAAACCTGTTACTTCTATTGACTCGTAAGATTTCTATGAACTAGATTGTCTTTCATGTGAATCCGAGTTTTTGTTTTTGCCTCGATAACGCAATTAAATTATAATTATATTTATTTAAATGGTCATAATTTTTGCCTGCTGCAAAGTTAATTGGGGTTGTTATTTGACCCACTATCTATAATAATCAAATTCATAAGAACGCATGGATAACAAAAACAAACAAATCAAAACAAAATGTTTAAAAAAAAATTATGTTTATTTTAGTTATGAACTAATTACTTATAAAAAATGTGATTGTTGTAGTTTAGTAGTGTTGTTTAGTAAAACGCGTCTCTTTCAATGGTATCTCATAGTACTTAATTTTGTCTTAAGGATACCACGCAATAAATTATTATTCGTTCAAAAGTCAAATATCTGGACTGTGTATTTTAATTATACATTTTTATAATCATTTTGTCTTGTGTTAAAGATGGCATATGTAAATCCGCATTATGCTTCTGCTTGCATATTAATAATGGAGAAAGTAATTAATATACTTAAGTCAGCAAACTCCATATAAGCTGTTTTAATATAATTTCCGCTTTGGACATGTATTTGATTTAGCAACCACGTCAATTGTTTGATGTCATGCGTCCAATCTGTAGTTTCACATAAATTGCATTACTTTCAAACTTATTCATTCGTCATCCACTTCTACTATTAATAGTGGTGAATATTATTTTCTGAAGATCCCGTAGATTTGCTTTTGGATTAAAAACTTATGAAAAAATCTGTCAGCATTATATCTTGCCAATCATTTACTTTCACCCGATTCCTGTTTAGAATTTTGTGACCCGAAAATGGAAAACATAATGCGACTAACCACGAGAAAGAACCTTCTTAGGTGAGTATATTCAGGAAGGGAAAAAAAGATGTTTGAGATTATTCCATTTGAGTGATGAAAAGTAGATTTTATAAAAGAAAATGAGGTTATCTCTTTGTTACTTGGTTGTCTGTTTCTTACTTGATGAGAAAAACTGGGAAAGGAAGCCACATCTTGCCTGGTACTTGTCCTTTATGAACAGTGGGAAGGCAACCTCCACATATTTCCATAAAATACGATGAGATCAGTAATCCCCAAAATGAGGATCTTTCCTACCTTCACCCACTTTCTCTATTCATCCATCTCCGGCCTTTTGTCATGAAATGAGATGAAATCTGGTAGTTCATGATATGGATCGAGTTCTAATAATACGGTGCATCGTCTCTATTTCAGCTTTGGAGGTTATTCATTCATAGTATACCGAACACGTCAAGCAAGGGCTTAGCAAAGTGTGCGAACTGAGTGATGAATTTAATAAAATGAGTCCACAACCAGAGAACGCGGAAATAAATTTCATTTCTAAACCTGCCCAAGGCTTTCACCTTGCCACCTCTAGTTATGAAGTGGAATAAAGTAATAAAGACAACACTATATAGCAGATATTCTCATTTGATTTGAAAATACCAAGAAGCTTGTTTAATGCGGCACAAAGAGAAGGCATCCTCATTACTATTTTTGTGTGGATACTGGCTTTCTCCCTGACTTGTGGCTGACTGACAGAAATGTGACAGGCCGGAGAGTATCGTATTACTGAAATTGATGAAGTCTATCAAAACCACCACTCCCAACAAGAGTAGCTTTCATTTGAAATTCTATGAGCACAAATTATTGAATAGAACAAGAGGCGGATTTATCCATACAATCTCCATCTCCTCACTTTCAGGTACATTGATTCCAAGGAGAACAAAATCTGCTGAAACAACCATGTCATCCATCCGCCCACAGCAGCATCCATCCAATCTCAATAAACAACATCAGACAAAGCAGATAAGAACGTCATGCACTGAAGAATAAGTAAAAGAAGAGAATGCAGGATTCTTTGTGGGAAGATGGGAAGAAGAAGTCAGAAGAATTTAAGAGGATGAATATTATTTTCTTTTGCCTATCCGAAAAGCCGACCAGAATCTTCAATCTTGGTGGATGATAAAATCTTGCGTATTTATGGAGTAAAGTTTTAGCTTGCTGCTGCCACGGATGGGAGTTTCTTCCGTGGCTTTGGGAGGAAGAAAGCAGGGCAAAAGATGGCAAGATATTCTTGAGTCATCTGATTGTGATTCTGTTAGGGTAACCTATTACACTCAATATACGATGGAACTAGGGTGAATTCAGATCAGAAGTGAAAGTAAAGTAAAGCAAGGCCAAGCACGGCTAAAATAGTCACATTGAAAGATGATACCAGCAGGAGAAAGTCGGCTCATCCTGCCTGATCTCATCTTACCTGGATGGCTGCTTTGTTTGCTTCTTGCTGTTTCGTGGAATGGTAGAATGCGTGGAAAGTTATGTATTATCTGCCTAATCATAAACTTGGGCTGAATTTTTTTCCTGGTTGCTTTGATCCGGATCGGAAGAGTGCATCCTTACAAAAAAAAACTGTTTGGAAAAATCATCAATAATAAAATATATAGCTGGTGCATACACTACATTTTTGGGAAGAATGATAATCCCTGCTTTATTTGGGTACGATATGTAGCAAAGTCTAATCTCAATATCATCAATTGACTCGATAATTCCGAAATTGCTAACCACTAAACATGTGAAACTGATAGGAGTGAAGTTTTTATTTCGTTGAAACTTCAATATAAAACTGGGTTCAAAAAATTCAACTATAATGCCTAGTTTATTTAACATCCCCATGCATATGTCCGCCCCTTTATCTCCACAAAGCCCATTTGTAGCCGATAATCTTGTTGCATTTCAAGTCAACTTCAAACTAAGCCAAACTCAATTCATGGTGACATTGGTCTCTCCATCTCAAGTATTTGGTCATTTGCTGGAACTTTCACCAAACCATGACCGCATATAGCTGAGGACGAAGCAGGAAAAGGGAGGCAACACGACAACGGATCACTGAAGCTAGCTCTTGGTGGTGGTGTGTCAATCACCATTTATTTCCAAGTCAAGTTAAGCCAGGGTCGTATCTAATCGTCCTTCACATCCCACCACCCATCGGGTCTAAACCAATTCAGAACCCAGCAACAAACTTGGATTTCTAAATGTATGTCATGGTAAGCCACGTGGCGTTGGTTCTACCAACTCCATTCCACATCTATTATTTGCTGTACCAGCAATTTGTACATCACAATTATGTCGTTTATGCCATTTGTATTCAAAAGCTATTTGTTTGTGAAGTTTTCTTCGTGTTGCGTTTTCAAAGGGTAACGACAAAATCAGAAACATTTGTCTTATGTGTCGCATAAACTTTGGCCTCCTACTGGTTGATTTTGTATGATTTCTCCTCATGAATTAATGTTATAAGGATCTTCTGCCCACTGGCCAAAGTCTAAGTGGTTTGGCAGAGAACCCAATTTATGTGAATAATCCCGCTTCTATATCACAGTGGATAAATATCCCGAATAGACTTATCAAGCAAATGATGAAGCAATCTTTTTGCTTTCATGCTTTAACAAGCACCAGCAAAACTTTTCATTTTGCCATTAGAACTTTCTCCAACCCACTGCTAACTTTGTTTCGTTTACATTTTACAACATTCAATCCTCTTTGAATTTATTTTGTAGTGAAAACTCGTTCTTCTAGTCATGAACATGAAGTGAGTCAGTCATTCTTTATGCCATTAGCTCCACTTTCTGACATATTGCTTGCTTGGGTGTTCCTAAAAAAGGGCCTCAATGTAAATTTTATTGAATTCCAAGTAGCAATTTAAAAACTGGGTTAAAATTTGCCTTCTTGCTTTGCTAAATTAAATTCTTTGTGGGTCACTTCGACCCTGTTCTTCTGGTCGCATGGACATGTCTACATGGTTCTATTATGTGAAATTCAGACTGACAAAAGATTCTCCATTTTATTTGAAAAACAAAATAAATTCAATTAAATAACCAGGCATGTTTCTAACCTAAATATTTTCCGGTTTTTAAGCAAGATCAATACAAAACGTTTCGGAGAAAGTGGAAAATAAATATAAAGTTGTGTCGGAGGAATGTAATGGTTTGGAAAGTCAAATCCTTTCCTTTCTTATCCTCGCAACAAAATTCAAGATAGAAAACGTCAAATGTTGAATTATTATTATTTGCTAACATACAAATCTGCGACTACAAGCAATATTGGATCTTGCACTAAATGGCTGGCTATTGAAGGAATAGTATGAGTAGCCAACCCAAATGTGATACAGTTTTGAATGACTTATTGTGAGTTTGTTTTTGATATTTGAACGAAAATGAAGCAACCAAGTAGAATATAAGATTTTGAATAAGGATGTTCCGTACATTTTCACTTATAAGGACACGACTTTTACTTCATTTCTTATCCACGTGACAGCATGCTAAAAATGAGATAAGGAAGTTAAGTATGCTCTTAAATATTTGAAGAAAACTGTCTTACTTCTCCTTGTCACATGTCATCCACGCCAACGCCAACGTTGTTTCCATTTCCAGTCTCTGCCACTCAACTTCAAACTGTTGGGTGGTTGAGTCTAAAGTTCAGCCTGGGGCCAGAGAAAGTTGGTTGGTTACCATCTCTTACAGAAATAGCTGGAATAACCAACCATTCATCATTCAGTACAAAGTAGGATAACAAGAGACCTTCGCATCCTCTATCCATTTTTAATCACCTATTTGAAGAAGTAAAATACTTGTGCAAATAAATTACAAAACGTCATTCCCATTTGGCTAGAAACTGTTTTGTTGGCATTCAAAGTCATTTCCTTTCGTTTGCTTTCTAGCTTTTGGCACCAAAACAATCAACATTTTTTTTACTGTTTACTTTCCAAGTTTGTCGTCAAATGTAGCTCCTTAATTTGACATTAGGATTGCGTACCACTCCTATTCCAGTCAGTCTCAGCCTTGTCCAAATTCAGTAACAGTTAGTGAAATAAGAGATTTCCATTCTCGTTGTGAGTAATGATTTGTTCGTGCCAATCTCATGCTGACAATAGAAAAGAAAACGAGGGGACATTGTGAAAATTTTCTATTTTCATTGAAAGAACAATAGCAAACTGCAAAAGTCTTGCACTACTCTGATATCATTTTTCTTTGAAATCTATTTCCAATTCTATTGAGACTTCTTTTGAGTTTTGACAATTGAAGAAGAAACATTGCTTTGCTTTTGCTTTCTTTTCAAGATTTTCTCCTGGGCAGCGTTTCGCTACGGGTTGTCACCGATTCTTACTGTGACTTCGTGTCGATAGGGACCACTTACAAACTCAAGGGGTTGAACAGAATATTTGCCGAATGGTAAACAAACTTTTTACCTTCATTTTCTCCCACTGCATGGGAGAAAGTCGTGATTGACAGTAGGATGATAGTGCTGACAGGATGTTTTGCATCGACTTTTTCTCCTGTTTTTGCGACATTTCAAACTCAATAATAAGATGGAATTCGAGCATATCATAAATCTGTTGATGCAACTGTACAAACACATTATTTATTACATTGTTTACATCAAGTAGAAACTGTTCATTCAGGGAGTCAACGTTCTTCAACGAACTTGTACACGAAACTAAAATCCATTGCTTTACAATCTTGTTTTTTTTATATTACTACGTGTATTATTAAATACAAGAGGCCTAAATATTAGAATAAAAGCTGGAATTTTTATACAACCACCGCAATTTTATAATATGGCCTTAAATAACTTCAGGTTAGTCGCGCAATTTAATTAATTTGACAACTGGAGCCAGTATAATATTTTTTCCAAGTCATACTGTCATAAAAACATTCAGAAAGCAAGGCTAACATGAAAATTGTTTGAATGAGTGAGAGTAGCAAATGGTGCAAAACGTACAGATATAGCATTTATTCTCAGTAGAGTTTTTAGACCGTGATGTAACTAAACGTCCAAGAGAGTGAGTGAACCGGAATCGAATATAAGAAAGTCATAAAGCGACGGACCGCTTTGGGATTAACTTACTTATCTGAATCCGCTTTGGGGCGAAAAGTATATAGAAAAAAGACGTCAGAGTGCTTATAGTCTGTAGTATAGTAGTATCATCATTTTATGAAGCAAACTTCATATTCAGAAAGAATTCGGACTTTCTCCTTGCATACCAACTGCTCAAGGAACAGACAAATCTTGGAATTTACAGCATTACCCTTATTTTCTTGGATGTTCTTGCATGGATTTGAGCCGGATTTGGAGTATTACTACAAAAATGAAGAGAAATGGATGGCACAATGACACGCATGCAATCTGCAATATTTGTGATTTTGTAGATTCTTCTTTAAGCTTGTGAGTGAATCCAGAAACGAATGACTTAGCCTTGAATGGTTGGTATCGAATGGAAAAGAAAACGAGAGCAAGGCCAACGGAGATTGGAAACATTTTCCCAAGTGGCAGAAAGGCCCAAAGTTTTCACACGCCCTGATTTCATTGTTCATTCCAGTAAAAATTGAACAACGCATGTATATTATTTTATGCTGTATAAAAGTCAAAGTGACGAATAAAATCAACGACAACAAATGCAAACATCAAGGCAGCAAATTGCCGAATATATAGGAGAAGCAGTAGCACACTAAAACCGAGTGAACTAAAGATAACGAAGCCGTCATACACGTACTGTTAGATGACAAAGGGCACGCAAATACAAGGAAAGTGAGAAAAACAATATGTACACACCCGGACCCTGTCAAATTATTATGAACTTAGCAATGTTTTCCCTTGTCTGCCAGTCAGAAGTAAAATATGACTCTTGTGAAAACAAAACTAATCCATATTGTGTACCAAATTAAGCTTGTCAAGATGAGTAAGTGGGGCCACCAAGAGCTTCGACCCAATCAAGGAGCATCTGCGGGGAGATAGACATATTCCAGCCACGTTTATTACAGAATCGCCTGGGCTAGACTTCATTTCTTCGATCTATCCCAGAAGGAGAAAGTTGTAACAGTTTCCTTAAAGACAAACTCTTCATTAACACNGCTAGACTTCATTTCTTCGATCTATCCCAGAAGGAGAAAGTTGTAACAGTTTCCTTAAAGACAAACTCTTCATTAACACCAGTTGCCAGTCCACCACATTTCTCATTTCTACCAAGTTGGTTAATATCGATCAATTTATTTATTTATCTCGACATATTTAGTTTGAACAGCAACAATAAGCTATAGTAATCCGCTGATATACAAGTGGCAGAAAGATTGTTACAAGGATGCTTGTTTTCCTAAAATCTATAGTTTTTATTAACGAAATGGAAAAAACTCGCCATGCTTCATACTTATCATGATGTGGTTATAAACTAAAATCAAACTTCAAAAACCAAGACCAGTAAGCTCTAAATAATAGGATTTATCTACTTCATCTTCCTCCAGGGACTAAAGTGATACTGTATTTATTTAGCTTAAGTTGTACCGAGCTTCCCAGAGTTAGAGAAAGTTTTGTTGGTTTTAGGGAAACCTACCAAGAAAAAGTAAGTAAAGGGAGTGCAATAGCCTCCATTCAGCCACCACCAAATACCAACATAACCACCACACCAGCAGCAGGCAACTTATATTTATGAAACTGCTCAACTTTCTCCACATTCACATTCTGTGGATATTTGAGAGAGAAAGTTCACTTACCCCGTAGCTTCATCGTGGTTTAACTTTCCAAATTCCAGGCAACTGTGGGAAGGGATGCTCCATCTCTCTGAACAGGATCAGTATCATTTGACTAGCATATAACGACTAGATAAATGACCAGAGATCCTCTTACGTCATTATCTTCCTAAAATTAATCTGACATCAGGTGACTTATGTGGCAATTAGCTGGTTACGTTGGTCCAAAGCTGGGATTATTATGCTCTTCCATTCTATTCGGGTAGAATTGAGTTGAACAGAGCTATGTTGGTGCTGCGTGGGACGCTATGTTTCTTTGTAGAGTGTCGAATACCACATAATTCATTATGTTATAACACTTTGGTATCAAATCTTACTTAGGGTAGAAGTACGAACAAACAGAAGAGCAGCAAAAACAGCAAGATGCTTACTAACGAGTTTTTCAACGGGCTGAGGCTCATGTTTTCTGTGATTTTGATGGCCTACTCAATCCTTCTTTTCTCCACCAACCATAAAATTGTTCATGCAATATGCTCCGCTTCACCTTTGTCTTAATTAAGGGCTACATATTGTTTCTGTGTCTATGCATAATTAAAGTATTATGCATCATCTCCGGATGAAACACTTCTTGAGGGATTTATT
Source organism: Folsomia manolachei (assembly GCA_036491905.1). Classification (NCBI taxonomy): domain Eukaryota; kingdom Metazoa; phylum Arthropoda; class Collembola; order Entomobryomorpha; family Isotomidae; genus Folsomia; species Folsomia manolachei. The sequence goes on from JAAXNX010000923.1 coordinate 10,922, forward strand.
CTAACATAGGTATTTCGGCGATTTTATCTGGCATGAGTTTTAAAATTTGAAAGCACTTCCTCTTCTTCAAGAACTACATAAGAGATGTCGAACACGATTAGTCCCCACAATGAATGTCAATGGTCATATTAACTGCAACAAAAATAACTGATTAGTTTAATATGTAATATTACGTGGTTAAAACTAAGTAATTTCAAAAGAAAGCAAATGAAAGTTAAGTATAAATTGGATTGGTGAAATTGGTGAATTGTTGCGCAACACATGTGGAGTATACCAATTCGCAATAAAAGGTTCAAAAGACTGTCTACAGTGAGAAAATCGTTACATTCCTGCTCTTACTTCTACAAATATGTAATTACACAATGCCACTATTTAATATAGTCATTCGAACGAATCAAAAGATAGTGAGTTTTGTCAATGATATAGTGAGTATTTACAGAGTACAGCTCAAAGCTATGTGGCTTTAAATCGTCTTAGTCAATCAGAATCACAAATTGCAATTCGAAATTGGATTATCTGATCCCAGCCAATTTTGTATGCAATATAGCACAGTGAATTTGATTCGGGTAGGAATTTAAGTATGTCGAAACCCAAAAGTAGCTTCATTGCTTTTCATGCATGTTTTACCTCATTTAACCCACTTTTCAAATTAATCGAAAATAGCTACCTACTAGTAGCAGTGTGGTAATCACAAATCAGATAAGAGTCATGTTTATAAATCAGTGTTGAAACCTAATCAATGTTTCCGACTTTATTAGATTAATTATATGAGATTGCTTCGTGATTGCAATTTGTTCTAATTTTACTGATATGTACGACGTAAAAGATATTCCGCAGAAGCACAAAATGGCACACAACCATGTAACACTTTGCTGATTATCGTTTAATGGATTTTAGATTGCAAACGTTCAGTGGGATTAGGAAAAAGGTTTACAATTCCTGATTTTGATATTTGTCTTAACCAAAAACTACATATTATTCAATCTGACTCTGTTCACTGCGGAATAGTAAATTGAATTATTTGACCTTCTGTGCACTATTCTGTTGATGGTTTTGAAAATAAATTATTCAAGAGAAGATAAGTGACTCTAAGTAGCAGCTTAGGTACTCTTGAGCTGAGCTATTTCTAGAATTCATGCAAATCGTGTGAATCTCGTATACATTACGGGTCAACCGTGTACATAATGTAGATGTGTGAGCCAGGTTCCAGGCCACCATTTTACTTCCTTTACAGATATCTTAAAATGTTAATCCTGAGATGAGTGAAAGTGGGCCCTTGGGTAATCACCAACCTTTCAAAATTTCCTTCATGGAAAAGCAATAGAATGAAATTGCGTTTTCCAAGCTAATTCTCCGTACTTTCAACAAATTTAATTCATAATCGCGTGGTTTCTCTTAAACATGAGTTGAAAAAAGTGAAACTAATATCGTTAAAAACTTTCACTTGAAAATTTGTTTTTTGTGACTCTGATTTGTTCGCAAAAAACAACAACTACAACAAACATGAACATGCTCTTTTTGTAAAAAAGATTGTTCTGAACTTGGGAAGTGCATTCAACTCGTACTTCATTTTTTTAAAAGGAAAGTACTAAGCATAGTTCTTAAGAGAAAGTTCTGTCTGGCAAAGTACGTGAGCTCGTAGCTGGGGATTTGTTGTTCAGATAATTAAGATTTGAGGAAGAAGTCAAGAATGTAAAACCCAGAAGTAATCATAAAAATGTGAAATCCTGAAAACTTGCTGCCTTTACTTTAGAGGTCGCATTTTGTGTTTGCAAGTTTTTGTAGGTGAAGGATTTAAAAATTCTCCAGTCGAAGCTGGATAACCTTGTACTAAAAATTTCTTATTCAATAACCAATGACATAATCTACTCCACAAAATTCATGCTCACAATAGGAGACACATACTGCATACTACAATAAAGCTAAAAATTAGAGACAACTGAAAATGTCGCTAGTGCGTATTCTAATAATGTATTTTATTTAATGCTTATCACAAACTGAGTTATTGTTATATCACATAAAAATGCATTGCGCCACGCTGTCCGTTGAATTCTGTAAATAAATTATGGCAATAAAGCAAAACTTTCGACTTCTTTTATCAACACTCGGATAAACTCAACTCAATGAAACTCTTCATAATTCTTTGAAATGTCATTGTCGGCCATTGTGTTTGTGGATAAAATGAAATAAAGGGAATAAATTTCGACCAGTCTAATTTGAAAAGTTTTTAGCTTTTCAACAAACACCGATATGATCACAAAGCAAAAGAAAGCAAACTCACCCAACCAAGTGAAGCAATGCATCATTCAAACCAAACAAACAAAGAAACACAATCTACACAGACAAAGTTACTCAACTCAACTGCCACTAAAAATCCTTTCCCATTGTCACCCACTCTGCGCCACTTCATTTCTTCTTGGGCAAAAAATTCCACTGTGTCCAACTTGAATAGTTGGGCATTTGTTGTTGTTGCGAATTTGAGAAAGTCTCAACTGTTGCAAAAGCCGTAGCTCAATGTCTTTTATAAAAATCAAATATGTCGGCCATCCAAATAAATACAAAGTGTGTGAAAAATGCCAAGTATTTTGCACAATGCAATTCTTTGTGATTGTGACCCTCACACTGACAAATGCTCAATGTCGCCATCAAAATAATGCTTCTGTGAAAGGGATTCAAGTGAAAAACGGAAAAGAGTGAGTAATAAATCTAATGTATGGCGGTGGTTTATTTAAATGACTATCTATTACATGAATTTGTAATTTTTGAGAAAAATAATTTTTGAAGACATATTTTTAAAATGGAAACTTCAAAAAAAGGTTCATAAATATTTTGTTTTATGATGAGTGAATATGAAGTCAGACAATGTGCAGATAATCATGAATAATATCATGTATGACAAATGCGACAGCAGTTATTTGAATTTAGTTTTCATCCAGTGTTACGTTTCAAAATACGGAATATCCATATTATTGCTTTTCATGCAGAGCTAAACAAGGCTTACATTCCAAGTAAAACATATATGGTAAGTTTATACCAGACTTCTGGGTCACGCACAACGACAAACCGCACAAGTATTAACCCAACTACTAAGAACAAGGGAAATGGCTGTCGTTGGTTGCATACAAACCGTTAAAACTACCAAAACAAAACAGTAAAAACAATTCAACCTAAAACTAAACTGTACGGTGGACTAAACATAAGGACCGAGGAATCTTCGCTCACACCAAAGACCAAACCAACCACTCAACCACTAAAACTAGAAGTAACAACGAACATCCGGAGACTCATATCCATGTCGTAAAGAACGACGGTATTGTTCTGGGGTTGAATGTCGTACTATTACTAAGACAAAACACCCAGGCCTATCTTGTTCTTGGCGAAAAACACGCTATTATAAATATTATTGCCACACTGGCAAAATAGTTAAGCTGAAGATCATACGAACGAGAATCCTTCCCTGTTTCCAAACGACAACGGTGAACTATGAGTCAAGTCAGCAACACCAAAATTTCGTATGTTACTGAGATAAGCTCCAATAAAATAAAAATATAGGCCAGCTGCAAAGTGAAAGTCAAACTACCATTTTAAGTGTTCCAATGTTCATTTATATCACACAACTCCGTTACGTTATTCTAAAGGACGGTTACTATTTTCTGCATAAAGAGAAAGCATAAAAAGCATACAAGCCATTAAAGATGAAACTGATTTTATTCCGAATTCAATAAATGCTGCAATGTACATTCCAACACCACTTTTAGTATTGTCGATACACAGTTTATTGAAAACTTGACAAAACTCATTTGCAAATATATCGTATTTCTTTAATGGAGATATATAAATTTTTAACAACACATGTTTGTGAATGACACAATTTGTGTCACACAAGACAAGAATTTTCCAAACAGGGCATGGGCCAAACAGGGCGATTGCATTGTTCCCAATCCTCGTTCTGCTGTGGTGAAAGAAGACTTGGGCCATAAAATTTTCAGCCTTTTCTTTATCCTTTCTTTCTTTGCCATCTTCATCCAGCTCAGGTTCATTCCATTCCACATTTCACTGACTGCCGGTGGTTTGTATCTGTTGGAGAAAGCAAAGACAATTTTCAACCATCTGCATACTGAGCTGTTCTAAAAACAATTTCCAGGAATTTATGAGTTCTTATTCCACTCAAATAACACCTACGGGCGTGGCTCATTCAGGAACTGTGTCAAGTTTGGACAAAATGCTTTCAAATAATATTTACTTTCCCATAACTTTTTTTGCATATATTTATTTTTTTAAGGAATATTGTTTCATCTCAGATATGAGCTGTCTCTTCCATATACCATTGAAGTTCACGCCACCTTCTACTTTCGGGCGGGTGTGAGCCTGTGAGTAGTAGATAGAACCCCCACTACCCGGCCCAACCGCTTCCGCGGTTGGTCACGGGTAGTGGGAGGTTCGAACGATTTTAAGGCGTGGCTTCAACATGTGATTTCATGTTGAATGTTCAAAACGTTTCAACGTTTTCGATTTTCCACATGGCTCCTATATAAAGCAATGAATTGTGCGCACAAATTTCACTCTATTTTAAACAGTTGTCCGAGTTAAGTAAAAATGAATTCTCGACTTGCGCTAATTTTTCTGTGCATCACCTTAGTTTCCAGTGGATACCTACGGGAACTTTGCGAAAACTGTGTTGAACAAGACAAATATTTTTACAGAGCTTTATTTCCTGTTTCTAATATTACTACGGATTGTGTGTGGTCAGCTGCACATCTCGAACACGGATATTTGCTCTTGGCAAGGGCCTGTTCATTGGACGAATGCATCCTAGTTGAGAGACCAATTCGTAATATTTTTTATACCGCTGTCGATTGTCCCAGTGTTCATCCTTTCCAAAGGCCTGGAAAATGAATAAAAACTACGATTATCTTCTCCATACTCCTTGCCGTGTTATTTTAGCTGGACCGACTGGCTGTGGAAAAGGTGAACTATTATCCAGAATACTTCAAAGGAGGGAATTGTTTTATCCTGAACTTCCAAAACGTATTAAATATTATTTCAAAGACTCGAGTAATTCAACTTTAAAAAAAATACCTAACGTCGAGTACATCAATGCGAAGCCCTCTGGAAATGACTTGGAAGATTCCTCAATTATTATTGTGGATGATTGGATGAACGAAATTGGGAAAAATGATGACATGCTGGATTTATTTACAGTTTACTCACGACATCGAAATATTAGTGTGTTTCTTTTAGTTCAAAATTTTTATTTCAAATCCCTTCGCAACTTGACTTTAAATGCGACCCACATTGCTCTGTTCAAATCACCACGGGACTCGAGTTTTATAAATTTTATCTCGAGGCAGATGTTTCCAAATAACGTCAACTACATGCGTTCAGCTTTCACTCATGCTACCCAAAATCCTTACAGCTACTTACTAATAAATACTACACAGCAACAGAAAGAAGACCACAGACTGAGTTCAAGCTTCTTCCCAGAAGAAGCAATTGTGTACCTTCCAATGTTTTAAAAAAATTGAAAATGTCAAAAAATTTGAAAGCAAATAAAAGTTTTTTGAAATTTTTGAACTCTGCTACCTCCGCACAAAAAAACGAAATTATTAAACTTGCAACCAATTCACAGCTTCGTGCTCTTACGGAAGGTGTTTTAAACGTTTGTGCTGGAAACGTTCCTCTCAGCCCAGGTCAGTTCGTTGCACTTAAGAAAAAGCGGAAAGCACTGTTCAAATTCTTGAAGACCAAATCATTAAAAGGCAAAAAGCTCGTAATACAAAAAGGCGGCTTCCTACCCATCATTTTATCTGTGCTAACTCCAATCCTAACTAGCTTGGCGGAAAAAGCTATTAAAGCAGCTTTAGAAACATGAAGCGTATGCGTTTAGTAACAGAGACTGAATTTGAGCAACTCAAAAAACTCAAATGTAATGATACAATTTCTTTTTCAGAAGATGAAAAAGTTGAAACCAAATATGATTCAACACTTTTTTCAAGTTTACCAAATGACGTGAAAATTAAATTGTATGAAATGCTCTCCCGTCAAAATAGGAACGCAAAAAAGCTGGATGAACAAAAACCAATCCTCGTGAAAATCAAAAATGCTGAAGCTGAAACACCCATTGATCTGGTTCATAAATTGGATTCAACTCAACCTGTCGGCTTCCCCCCAGGAATGACTCAAGTTCCTAACAAATTTTTAAATAAGATGTCTTCAGTTATGCACTATCTTAATCAAAACAAGAATACTATTAGCTGGGATACTACAGGAGCACTGACGATTGATGGAACTTATTTTCCAAATAGTAATATTACTGACTTATTAAATAATTGCGTGAGGGGAATAAAACATTATGGAAATTTGCCCGGTTTTCAAGAGTTTTTGAATGCGCTGGATAAAATTAATCTTCCGAAAACTCTTTTAACCAAAAACACTCAAAAAATAATGCGGCTTCAACAAGAAAGAAAAAATGCCCCTGCAGAAATCGATGACGCATTGGATGGAACTCTGAATACTTTGTATGACACACCAAATGCTTGGAACGTCAGTGATCCGATTTCTTCTACCCCAGCCCCCACAACGCCTACGTCATCCAGAAGTGTTTTTGCAACCAACGTTAGTGCATTAAAAGATAAGTTTGTCAATATTAATAGGAGGAGGCATTGGTTAAATTTAGATTGAATTGTCAAATTTCTTGTGTTAAATATAAAACTGAAAACGAATAAAAATGCCCTCGCAAGAGTGGCGCATTGGCAATGTAACTGATTCTTATTATTTCTATTTCAGGTTCGAATCCGCTTACCACCAACACTTACAACAGGTAAAAAACATAACCAGTGGAAGCAACCCTTTCAAATCCTTGAAATTCTATAATTGACAGTTATTGGATTAAAGGATTTGGGGGTGTTGCTTCCACAGGTTATGTTTTTTTATCTTTTGAGACTAGCATAAAAACACCCTCCCTCTCTTCTCATGTTTTCAGTATAAATTTAGCACTCTGACTGATCTTTTGTTTTTCTTTATTAAAATAACAACCATGTCTTTTTTTGTCACTTTACCAAGCAACAGTAGCATCAGTGTTTTTCCACAGAACTCCATTTCAAATTTTAGAACTAAACTGGACAGAACCATAGTGCTCCCCCATAAAAATTTTGAAGTCGGTCTGACAGAAGTCTCATTTTGTCCAAAAGTTGTCCAATTTCCATTCAATCACAAGGATAGCTGGATTGCTATCAGAGACAATAGAGATAACTCTGTCACCCCTGTGTGGATGATGCAAGAGTACTTTCCAAAGTTGGAAAATTTAATAAGTCATGTGATGGATAGATTCTCCCATTATCTCAAACGATCTAACTTTTTAATTTATCATAATACATTCGATAATCGAATAGAAGTCACATTAAATGCTGTTAATTTGGACGTCGTATTTTCCGAAAAATTAAATGCCGTTTTGGGATTCAAGCCGAATCAGCATTTCACAAATGCCGAGACACCTTACGTCGCTACTTATCCACCAGATTTAAAGTCAGGACTTTATACTGGATTTTTGTATAGCAATATCAGCGAAAACCAACTTGTGGGGGACACCTCGGCACCTCTTCTCCGAGTTTTTGGTTTAGGCGGTAAGGAAGAAGTATCGACATTAATATTCTCTAATCCCTATTATATAAAGATCAACACCAATGAAATTAACGTTATTCATTTATACCTTCTCAGTGAGACCGGAGATCCAATAGTTTTTTATTCGGGAGTTTTCACAGCTACATTACACATCAGAGAACAAAAATGAAAAATTCTTTCAATATTAGCGAGGATCGTTATTTGCGTGCATTAACGAAACAAGTCGGTTCGGGGTTAATCGGTTTTCGAGGGGTTCGACGTCAACGAGGTGGGGGGTTTGGTTCCATATTATTTAATCTTGCAAAGTATGCTATCCCAGTATTTGAAAAATACGTTCTGCCTCACGCCAAAGAAGCTGTTAAGAATATAGTTAAAGATGTGCAAAGCGGAAAGCCAATCAAAGCTGCAGTCAAATTAAATGCAATTAAAGGATTAAAAGAAGTTGGCAAGTCGTTAATCAAGAGCACTCTTCAACAAGAAGGACAAGGATTAACATCTAGAAGAAAGAAACTTAAGCGAAAACTACCAAACCAGGTAATTACAACGAAACCTAAAAAACCTTGCTGTACTTCAAAACAAAAAAAGCTTAAAAAAGAAAATACAAAACAGAAAACTTTGAAAGATTTCGGTTTCCAGCCAATATTTTAATATGTCTCAAATCTTCAATAGTTCTCAGCCCGTAATTAGATCTGAGGTAGATTTGTTTCAAGTTTTGCCAACAGACGCAAGTATTGAGAAAAGTTCTTATATAGAGTATAACCCCACAACAAACGTACAAGAAAATGCGAACCAAATTGAATTTGTCATCCCGGAATCTACCAATTTTTACAGGGATCTTCAAAAATCTTTCCTTTATATTAATTGCCAAGTTGTTAAAGAAGACAACTCAAATTTAGCAAGTGAAATACTTCCAACGTTGTCATATGTGTACGACGAATCAGCAAAAAAAATTAGTGAAACTCCATACAAAGAACCAACAGACGCTGTCGCACCTGTGAATAATCTTGGTCACTCCCTTTTTTCACAATGTGACTGCTTCATTAATGATGTAATGGTTTCACAAACCAATAATTTGTATTCATACCGAGCTATAATTGAAGCCATGTTAAATTACGGGGCAGAGTATAAAAACTGTCAAGGTGGACTTTCACTCTTTTGTGACGAAAAATATCCAGATTGGTTTCAGACTGAAAAACCAGACGGGTTTAAAACTCGATATGAAGCAATCAGTGCCAGCAAAATGCTCGAACTTATTGTGAAACCTTCTGCGGATATATTCCATCTCCCAAAATATTTAATCAACGGTACGTCATTGAAAATTCGATTTACAAGAAACACCAACGATTTTTGTTTGCTGCAACCTACTACAAACAAGACAAAATATAAAATTAAAATCCACGCTGCATCGTTGTTTGTTTTAAATCATCAATTGTATCCATCACTTCGAATTGCCCATGAAAAACTGCTATCTTCCAACAATCCAGCCAAATATAGTTATAGGCGTGTCGAAATGAAAACATTTTTAGTTCCAACTGGTAGCAAAAGCGTGTCAAGGGAAAACCTATTTTATGGTCAAGTTCCAATACGAATAGTAGTTGGATTTGTGGACAACGCTGCAATGATTGGGACTACAGACTTGAATCCGTTCAGTTTTGCTCATTTTGAAGTTAACTATTTTTCGGTTTTAGTTGATGATGAGCAAATCTGCTTTAAACCTTTAAAATTGGATTTTGATAATAATCAAATGTTATTGGGATTTTATACCCTTCTGGCTTCCAGCGGCGTGGCTCACCAAGACTTGGGAATAGGAATAAATCGGAATGAATATAAAGCCAGTTCCAAAGCTCTTTTTGCATTCAATCTTTGCCCAGCAGTTGAAGATGATGTTTTTTCAATCCACAAAACGGGAAACATTCGCTTCGATATTCAGTTCAAGAAAAGTCTTCCAAAGCCTGTCAGTGTAATAATTTACGCAGAATTTAATTCAATAATGAACATAGACAAAGATAGACAGCCAAAAATAGATATTTAATTTAAGTAATGAACACTTTGGAAATTTACTGTAAACTTTTATCGGTTAAAAAACAACAAAAATGCTTAATTGATGTTCTATCCAAGGATCAACTTCGAACGTATAATCTTAAACCTCCGTTTGCTCTTTGTGTAAATGTTTCTAATTCAAACCAGGAAGGAACACATTGGATTGCAATGTGTGCTGGTCCTCGGCAAAAAATAGTGAATTTTTTTTGTTCGTATGGCTTTCCAATTGAAACTTATGGAAAAGAATTCACATCTTTTGTTAAACGTTTAAACTTGAAATCTAGTTCTAGTACTATCAGATGGCAGTCGCTTGTATCAAATTGCTGCGGAGAATTCTGTATCGTATTCCTACTTTCTCACTTAACAAGAAACAACTTATTTAAATCTTTGTCTCAGAGCGATTTAGAATTCAATGATAAAGTAGTTAAAAAGATCGTAAAAACGTTGAATGTAAAATATATTTGCTTCACTGAAATCAAAAGCATTTGTAAGCAAATCTGTAAAATGTATAATAAAAATCGGTAAACCACTATAAATAAAGATGTCCCATCACACTTATTTTCATTCTTGCTTCAGTTCGCCTCCATTAAAAATGGATAAAATTACTTCTAAATACTTTTTACCAGAAAATCCCGGAGCTTTTCATGCCGTCTCGGGATTTGCAAAAAATAATAAACTAAGTTTCAAAAGAGCAAAAGACAAACTGGGAGAAATTGAAGCTGTCTCATTACACACCCCAGCACGCAAACATGGTCCACGAAGGAGAGTTATGTGCCTTGGAATTGATAATCAGTGGCATGCTGATTTAATCGACCTCAAGAAATACAAGCGGTACAATGATAATAATCAATATGTTTTAACTGTGATTGACTGCTTCAGTAAAATAGGAAAAGCAAAAGCAATTAAAAATAAATGCATGACTACTGTTGCAAAGGCATTCCAGGAAATACTTACAGAGCGGGGGATAGCTCCCAAGAAATTACAGGTGGATATGGGTAGTGAATTTTACGGTAAAACATTCCAATCATTATGCAAAGAAAATAATATTCATTTATTTTCAGTGTACAGTGAATTAAAAAACTCAATTTGTGAGAGATATAACCGTACAATTTT
>JAAXNX010000924.1:0-21685 GCA_036491905.1 Folsomia manolachei
TTTTTGAAAAGCAAACACCTAATTTGGTGATGAAATATTACGTTGCAAAATGAATCAGTTGTGCATAAACCAGTCACACCACAAAATTTTATTTCCAAAACCTTCAAAACTATTTTTCTAGTTTTTTCCATTTCCATTCGTCCAGATTTATTGTCGTGACAACCTTAGTCACAAAAAGAATAAATTGGAAAGTAAAAATTGTTCCGACATGAACTTTGTATTTCTGAAGGTATTTAAAATTAATGCCCTCGGATTTCCTCTCAAGTACTTGTACTAGTTTGTAAGTTTTATTATGCATGCAACTATTTCCTTGCATGAAACATTCTTACATAATGCATGTTGAGGTACGAATATTTCAAATAAAGTAAACGTCTTTTTTTAATGTTAAATCAGTACAATTTTGGTATAGATCTCTTTTATGAGTAGCATAAGATTTATTTGCATCAATTCCATGAATATGTTCCGGATCTTAATTAAGAAACAAATTTAGATAATAAGGCATTGCACACTTGGGATGAGCAGATTACCTTAAATTTTTTAAAAATCACAAAAATTGTCAGATATAACGTATCAGTCATTAAATCACAAGATTACTTACTAAACATATCACCACACTCGCAACATTAATTGTATTACCATAAAATTTAAAGTCAATAAAAATGCAATATTAATTGACAGATCCAGGATTCGAACCCCAAAAAAAAATGCAAAATACAAGGCTTCAAACAACTGAGCCACAGCGACATTATTGATGGGTTGGTTTAAAACTACTTGCTTATGAAACCTGACTGTCGAAAGGGACCCAAATTCAGATTTTAATTCATATTGCACTCCTGGTTTTTAGACAACATTGATTGGCAATTGACTTTTATTTGTACCAGATTTCATGCCATTAGTGTGTACTTGTATTGTAGTACAGCAGTGACTTCATAGTGTTGCATTTTAATTCCAAAATTGTTAATTTTAAGGAAATCTGTGTATACGTGGGGTGAGACGAATGAGAGCGCGGTTATTCAACATTGCGTTTTAACTGCTGCAGAAGACTTTTACACAACTGAATTAAATTAATTAACTACTTCTTGTTCAACGGAATAACATTTTTTTTAAATAATTCCTGCTTTACATATATGGAACATAGGTAAGTTCATGGAGTTTTGCCCAATTTTACAGTTTTACATATCCGCCAGTTTGTACTAGTTTATGACTGAGCACATAAAGACATTCATAAATTGTACTTATTTGTATTTCTCTATTTTTTCAGCTCTTCTATTATACCGAAATTATTGTGGAATCGACTTCCAAACCTAAGTTTGTCCTAGTTTTTGACTGAGCACATAAAGACATTCATAAATTGTACTTATTTGTATTTCTCTATTTTTTCAGCTCTTCTATTATACCGAAATTATTGTGGAATCGACTTCCAAACCTTTCCATTTTATCCATTTCATTGGCTTACTCCAGATAATTGAACAATGTCCAGTTCAACGTGTCCTCCTTCTGCAAGTGGATCATCTTCATGTGGTTATCGACTGCTTAGTCCACAACAAAATCCGGTCCGTACCCAAATGCTGTCAGTTATCCAAAAGTATTTGGACTCCAGCAACCAGATTCGAGAAGGAGCGTCCATTTCGGATGAAGATCGCCTGATTCTTATCAACCCCTTGCCTAAAGAAAGATGGGATCCTAAAAAAGTTTTTCTTCGTAGACACCCAGCTATTATCAAGTTTCAGCTTGAGATGGAGAAAACCAGGAAAAAGCTGGTTGGTCAGTACAAATCCAGGGAAAACTTTCAAACGAATCGTATGCAAAATGAAGTTTTAAAACACAATTATTTGATGACTGATCGATTGCAATCGCTTCGCACGACTTCATGTCCACCTGAGGAAAGAGATCAAAGCACTACTTGGAAAAAGGAAATTGGATGAGTCTTGTATTCCTATACCCGACTACTCAAAACAGGGAAAGTCGCTACTTCCTCTGACTAAAATGTAACGTTCCTTATTATGTATTTATAAATGTCATTTCCCTTATGTAATGATGCATTGTTTTATGTCACAGTCGCGAATTGATGGGACAAACTACTCTTACAACACTGGAGGTGAATGGAGTTGAAATGCAACCGGCAGAATCACAAGGGATGGGAGAACTAGCGATAGCACAGGGGATGAAAGTACAAGCCATGTCAAGGATAGTACAACCGGAAGAAGCACAAGAGATGAGTGTGGAAGTACCGCATAAACAACCAGATATGGAAGTGGAATTACCACCTACACTTATACCAAAAGATTTTACTGAATTAGAACCTGAACTACCATCAACTGCAGATTTACAATCAGAAACACATAAATTGTCTGATTCACTTGGAGCTGACTGTTTTGATGCAATCCAAGATTTTTCAACTTTGACTGACAATGAGTTGTTTTCGAATGACATTAAATCAGAGGAAGTAACATTTAATCGAAATGAGTCTCAGGATGCAGATATTCCAGTGTTTCAACCTATTCCTAAAAAATGGTCCGATTACATAAAAAGGTTAGTCAGAATTGGACAATTAATTTGAAACATTTGATAAAAGTGTCTTAAAATTTCGTAGTGATTTGTAAATCTGATCCTAGGCAAAGCAATGCAACCCAAACTTTTTCAGCAGAAAATCCGTCCATGGCCAAGAAGACACCAATAAATCACAACAAAGAGTGGAAAGAATTCATCGTGTTTTATGAGCAGAACAATAACAATAAACTTCCTCCAAAAGATGAAGTGGATGGGTGGATGCCTGCATCTTTACTGACCGCGGTTCAAGAATTTTGGCCTACTTTGCCAATGATGGAGCCATTTACAAGATACATTCATTTTCTAGAGTGGATGGGTTGTGGGTCAGCAAGGTGTTGCTTTGATTCATCCACCTGAAGAATGGAAATTGTCAACTGACCATTATGTCAACTACCTAGAAAATAAATCATTCAGTCCATACGCGTTCAAATTCGAATCAAATAACGTTGAAAACCACAGAGGATATCCTATTCCTAACGTGTCGCTGAAGGACGCATTTCGCTCGACATATCTTGCCAATCAAAACAAGTCATTTTCTGTTCAAGACTTTTATGAAGACTTTGTTCGGCAGTGAGTTTAATTTTTAACTTATATTCCCATTCTACTCACTTTTGTTTATATTATTTTGAACTTTTTAATTTAGCTGTGGAATTCCTTCAACTAAGCGAGATGTAAAGGATGTGGTGGAAGAATGGTGGTCATACTTAGATCGGAACACATCTTTGTATGCCAAAGATCAATTCATGACTGCCTTCCCTGAAGACTTTGAGATTTGGAATCTGAATAAGCTGGATACTTGGTTCAAAAAATATGGAGGATGGGAGGAAGAAGGAGCAGAAGACGACCCTTCTGGTGCAGGGTTGACCCTTTCTTATTTGTATTTGAGTCAGTTGTTTTCAACATTTTGCGATCATAAGGAAGACATGGGCAGTTGGAGGTAAGATTAGACTCAAAATTTGATATTGTAACTGAAATTAAACTATTGTTTTATTCAATTTCCAGTATAAACTACATGCACATTGGAGATGCAAAATATTGGCGAGTCATCCCTCCATCATTCATGTATAAGTATGTCGAGCTATTGAAGCGCTATCATCTACCAGGAACGTGGCCATTACCTGTACAATTAGTCAAATTATGCCCAAAGTACTGCATGCACAAAAGTCTATTGATACGAGACAGTTTACTGGATGACAACAATATTCCTTACAATTGGGTGAGTATATGTACATTACTCGATAAATATTTCCAGCAAATTTATAAATTGTTACTTTACTACTTGGCCAGGTCGTTCAGGAAGCTCGAGCATTTGTAATTACTTGGCCTTTGGCTTTTCATAGTGGATTTGCTACTGGGTTCGGGTATGTAATAAAATTTAACATCAATAAAAGTTGGATTGCGAGCTTGTAAAGTGATGTAATGCAATCGGTTTTATAATTCAGTCTAGGAGAGGCTGTAAATTTCACAGTGGATTCAAGTATGGTGGACTTTGCAATGTTTGATATTTCGTGTCACAAGCAATCATGCACTTGGGGGAATGGTGCAACCAAAGATATCCTCCCTTTTCTTATACAAAGATTCGGAAAAGATTCTGAAGAAATTAAACAATATCTTGCTGGAGAACTATATTGGAAAAATCCTTCAAGGATGCCACATGAGCCGATGCAGCTAGTAATTCCTCTTGTCCGGAAAACTAAAAAGTGTCAAAACGTACAAGAGAATCGTAAGCTGTGATTTTTTTATAGCGCATCTTTCTGCATTTTATTTGAAAGGTTTTAAGCTCGTGGTATCATCTTACAGCCCTTCCAATTTATCCATGGGATTTGACAGCCGAATCTAAACGAGAGAGTCTTATTGTTCGGAAGTACTACGATGAGTTGGACACTGATAAATCCAGTTACGAGGAAATTCTCACCAAGTTGCAAGGATTACAATTAGGACGAAAAGATACTCAAAACTAAGGGTTTTTTCAATTTTTTGTCCAATCCATTTTTTATATTCATGCAATTCATGTCGTTCAATGTTTATAAGTAGGGGTTAAATACCTGTAATCCTGATACTTGTTGAATTAGGTAATAAATTGATTGAATTCAAGTATTAACTGAGTTTACTAGTTGCAATATCCAATTCCAATTTCTTCCTAGTCAAAGTTTGGATGGTCTGCAACTATGTTTTTTTTACTCAACTGTATCTTACTTTGGTATCGTTCCCAGACTCACACTTGTAAATTATAAAGTGCATTTCGTAGGTATTTGTATGTACTATCAGTTTTAAAAGTCAAAATTTTATTTGCATTTTATGCACGCCTAGGATTGCATTGTGAAATGGTTTTTTTAAAAAATTCAAGTGACTATACTTTGTGCATGGCACAGTTGAGACTCATCCACGCGGCAAATCACATTCAGTTAGTTTTGTTGTGCTCTGATTTTTTATTCAATTAAATTAGATAGATTTTTAATCGCCTGCTAATGTTTCTTTGCCTCGTTTCGCCATGGTCAGAGGTCGAAAACGAAATCCGATACCAGATCCAGCTTCAGTGATAAAAAACCCTCTTCTATGTCCTCTTTGTGGCAGACTTAAAGAGAAGAGGCATCCTGCACGCCATAGTTGTGAAGGCGAGAAGTGTCTTGTCGAAGGATGTCCTCATGTTTCGAGTCGGAGGGATCATCTTGTCACTCACTTACGTGATAAGCATAAGCTCAGTAAGCATAGTATAAGGGTTCGTCTTTTCATTTAATGTGTAAGTAATTTTTTTTCTGTTTTTTTGAATCCATCAGATTCCAACTATGAACCCTACATTAATAACAAGAGAAGCCAAAATGTCCCAGTCGAAGAGGATCTTGCCAACAAACAAAGGAGAATCGCCGGTACACCAGAGAACAAAGATTCCTCTTCAGTTAAAGGAAATGGACAAAAGGAAAAAGCTTTGATTCCTGTCGACATGCTAGAGGCGAAAACATTCTCATACGAACCAGACCTTTCAAGTTTCAAAGATTACAATGTTTATCGGCAACTTTGCAATATCAACGGACCGGAATGTAACCAGAATGAATGGGAGAACATTTACTCCACTCAAGCCAACGACGGAAGCGTAGATACATTGGATAAGAATAATGGCGACTCGCTTCTGACGAATCTATTTTCATTGGACAGTGTTTATCGAATCAATGCCCGATTTGATAGCTCTGCTGGATTTGACGATGCATATGAAATGCTAAATAATGGCGACGTTAAAGCAGAAGAAGATTCAATTAGGCTTTTACTTCCGGTTAAAGTAACTAATCTACTACCAATGACTGTTTGTCAAGGACGGACTCTCTCATTCAAAATAAAAACTTCATCATTGTCAGGTAATGTTACTAGCATAGCACACAAATTATGTTGAAAATGAAATGTGCTTAATTTTGTATCTACACAGCTAAACCTCCTTTTTCGTTTTATTTGTTATAGAGGTTTATGTCAACTGGGTGCATAATGGACGAAATATTTCCGCCAGTAACGTCACTGTGTATTCCTCATTATCCAGTTCAACTTTACAAATAGAACGTACAGAAACATTCAACTCTGGCCTTTACACTATCTCCATCTTCTCTGCAGGAGCATGCTCAGTGGCTCAGGTCAACGTCAACGTGTTCGACAAGGATTTGGAAGAAGCTGGATCAGTCCATCAAACACAAAGTGATCAAACAAGTGACGAAAGAAGTGAATTGTGCGGTATTCCATCATTACAAAATGATACATGTCCATTAGGTTTGTGCATGATACATGATATTTGGCGTCACACCAATTTGACATAATTTTTGCTTAATTTTTGTCTCCAGAAACGTCCCTCCCTCTTACTCTACCATCTCCAACACCAGTTCCTACTATGGACATTATAATCACCGAAACTGGACCAAACTCTTCATTCCTTCAACATATGACACTTGCATCTCCACAATCATCGACTCCTTCTCAGGAAACTGTGCAGACAACTGTGCAGGATGCATTAGTTAACAACTCCGACGTAACAGTCCAACTCGGCGATAACGGCGACCTAGATGATTCCATTGACACAGAATCTGAATCGCATTCATCATCAGTGTCTCAAACACCCTTAATTGAGAGTGTGCCTCCCTGTCTATCATCATCCCCATCCAAGGATGAAATTTTATGTGGAGTGATTTCATCTCCATCTTTTGAAAGCCTTTCTTCCATGGATTTGACTTCTGTAAATGACGACTCATTTACCAATCCCGGTACCACGCCCCATCTCGAAATTGATGGCAAAACTATTGCCGAATCCTTGATTGAGCCTGGAATAGAATCACATGACTCCTCCTCATCTCCAACAATCTCAACAACAGCAGTGACTGCAGAAGAAGCAACATTATATGAATATTCACAAAATGCAGTTGTTTCTTACCATTCCATGTCTTTGATCGGACCAAAAATCGACACATCATTTCTTGACAACATCCCTGAAAATAGATTCTTAAAACAGGTTGGTGATTCCATTGACTACAAAGTTGCCATCAAAGGATACCCAGTCCCTTTAATAACTTGGACTCGGGATGATGCGATACTGGATTTGACGCACACTCGAGTGACTATCATAAATAGTGACAACTTTTCTCACCTCCTCATTACATCCTGTACGAGATCGGACGGAGGATGCTACAGGTTATCACTAGAAAATGATCTTGGTCAGGATTCCATTTCTTTTAATGTTTCTTTCATACAACGTAAGTCATTTTTTTGACTGTTGCTCTATTGTGTTCATATGTATTATTATTTGACCAAATTTGTAATTCTAATTTATTACCCAAACTAGTACCAGATCCGCCTTGTGATCTAGTATGGGACATGGATGTGGAATCTAGAGAATATTTATTAAAATGGACTGCGCCAGAGGATGATGGTGGTATGAAAATTCAGGGATATTTTATATACATATATGACAACAACAACTTGGCATGGAAAGAAATTTCATTCACTAAAGAGTGTTACCATATCCTCGGCAAACTGGACGAAGGAATCCATGTCAAATACGGACTACAAAGTTATACGGGTGCTACCAGGTCAAAAATAATAAAAATCGTCTTTAAATCAAAGGACTTTGCAAAAGTACCAGATCCTCCACACTCACTCTTTGCTTATCAACTCAAGTCAGAATGGATTTTAGCTTGGAAGGATCCACGTCATGATGGAGGTAGTATGTCAGAACTAGTTAGTACTTTGTATTAATTATGATACCAAAAACTAAGATTTAATACTTTCCATAGGTGCTCCCATTAGTGGTTACGAGATACATACTCAAGTGTCCGGTTCAGAGTCTCGTCCACTTTATTTTTTCAATGCAAGTGGCAAGAGTAAATGGAAAGATGGTTTATTCCGAGGGAAATTGGATAAGATTGATTCAAATATTAATTGCACCTTATTCGTCTGCGCCTATAATCGGATGGGCAAATCCAAAGGCTCTTTATCCATACACTTTCCTCCTACTCCAGAATCAACTATGGCGAAGATTGCTTCAATACGGACAACTTCTTCTATCTCTTCTGAGGATACAACCACGACTCCAGCAATTGACTCTCTTCCAACTCAAACAACTGAGATGACACTACCTCCACCAATTATTGTCTCGTCTCATCTCGAATTATCCAAAATAATTAAGGATCACTTCAGATTTTTAAAGGATAAGCTGACTTTCTGTGAGCCAAAACCTTATTTACCATTTGACTACGACTTCACTTCCGCAATAATGCCCCCCGTTGCAACAACTTGGAACACGAGAAAACTGATTGTCATCGATGCAGCCAATATAGGCAAAATGTAAAATCTCATTAGGTTCAAAGTATTATTATGACCTATATACACAGCAGTTTTAGTTGAGTTTACTAATGAATATTATTTCACGTCATGTAACAGAAATAGCGAGAATTCTCGGAAAGCGGAAATTAAAATCCAAAACCTGATGGACGTCGCCAAAGTTTTCATCAAGGCAGGCCATGTGGTACTGTTCGTCTTCTTATTAACCGAATTCGATAGCATACACTGGACTAAGAGGGATGAGTTTGAGAATTACGTCAAGGAAAATGGGAAAAACATTAAAATTTTTAAATGTATGTCCAACTCCATGACTGATGATGAGTAAGCTAGCAATTCAAACTTTACTGTAATGCACATTTTTACAAAGGCTCATGTTTTATGCCAATATTTTTTTCCTTTTTTTAAATTTTAGGAGAGTTCTTCATATGGGAATGCTTTTCAATGGAATGATCGTGTCAAATGACAATTATTTTGACTACTGCTACAAAAACCATGTTAAAATTTTGTGGTTTTTGTTAAGCAGGTAAATTATATCAAAAAATAGATCGACAGTACTTGAATTACCTTTGTCTTGTTGCCTTTATACTATTTCAGTTGCATAAATGTCAAGATTGATGCTACGACGGATAAAACATCATTCTTCCGATATCCTTATTATGCTGGAAAAAAGGACAATGGTGAAATTACTAATGTCAATTTGTACGGTAAATTATTTCGTGAAGAGAAAGAGCACAACATGTTCATGAAGATTCAGTCATTGTCAACTAAAGAAAGTGACAGGATATGGTATGAATTGGTTGAAAATGAAAAATTCCCAGTAGAACTTGGTGCCAGACGATAAAAATTAAATTTACCTGTGTTTTTATATCCAATACACATGATCAATCCATTTTTCGACGATTTTTCTCCGATTACATGCAATTACTTTTTACATACTTTGTTTTTTTTAGTTATGTTTTATGCATTTTGTTATAGATTGGAAATGTGAATCTGTGCAATTTCAAGTGTAGTATGTCAAATTATATGCGCTTAATACCAAATAAATGTTAAATTTGTGAAAATGAAACCGGCACACTTGGGAAATGATTGGAAAGTTTGTTTTTTTTTAATTCTAAAAATCGACTAGTTTGCAAGTTTATATCTCTTTCATTTCAATTGATTTTCAATTTTTGCAAATAAAAAAAGTCATTTCATGATTTAAAATAGGATTGTACTTCATAATTTCATTTCAGGAAATTCTGTACAAAAAAATTAAATTCATTGCACTTTCCGAGAATCGAACCTAGAGATATTGATTCAAAGAATTGGACGTTCTACAAACTGAGCCACGGAGACATTACTACTACTGGACTTGGTTAAAACATGGCTATAACTACACACAGAGTTTGTGGGACCCAAATTCATTTTGTCGTTCTCATTAATTTCCGGTTTTTAGGCATTATTTCCGTTTGATTTGCTAATTAGCTTACTAAGATTCATTTAAACTGACCTGCAGGTCACATCCACTGCAACAAAGTAGAAATTAGCCAGACATTTATCCTATTAATGTTGTTTGTAGAATTTAGTAGCATTTCACAAACACGTCTGCGCAAAATGAAATACAAAAAAAGTGCGTAAGATATTTTGCACAGATGATAGTAACGGACAGAACCGATAAATAACAAACGAATTCTCTGGCCGTTAACTTTCTCAAGGTACCGTGCTGTAATTTATTAAATTACTTAACCATTACCATACGAATGCGTTGTTAATGTCAATTTTGATTTGGAAATTCAAAAAAGGTTCGAGTTTTACTTTTATTTTATATAACATACGTATAAGTAACCATTAAAGTGCGATTGAAGCAAGCCTTGAAATTTCTAATTTGATTGCAGTTAATAATGGAACCGACGTGGAAATTATCAGATTTACACAAGTATGGCTCTAAACCAAGAACAATAATTTCAACGGGACACAACACATTTGTAGTCATCCCGCAGAAAGGGGACAATAATTGCCTTTTTCGATCATTAAGCTACATATTGTATGGAACCCCTGAACGACACCTGGAAATCCGCAATAGATTAGTAGAAGCCTTAACAGCGCCGGGAGATAACCCTCTNTCATTAAGCTACATATTGTATGGAACCCCTGAACGACACCTGGAAATCCGCAATAGATTAGTAGAAGCCTTAACAGCGCCGGGAGATAACCCTCTTTGGGACAAATTTCAAGAAGATCTGATGATTGAGAAAACGGGGCAGGACACAATTCTCCAACAACGGTGGTTACTTGATCCGCGAGGGACTTACCGAAGCATCATTGGACATCCAGGAACTGTAGCTGGAGAGATTGAAGTCGCTGCTATTTGTGACTTATACAACATTGGTATCCAGATATTTATAGAAGACAAAACATCAAACAAAAAAGTCGTTTGCTTAAGGGGACACTACCACCGTCACCCAAATGATCCAAATTTTATACCATCACACATCATAATCTTCAAGGGTAAAGACACACAACGTGGAAAATTAAGCCTTGCCGGACATTACGAAGTATTGCTACCTCTGAAGGATTTTGTCCCCACGCAGGATATGATAGGAATGGGTCTATACGAAAATTGTGAGACACTTTTTGATGCTTTTAGTAATACATACTTTTGATGCAAAACATTTACATTAGCATGATCAAATTTTTATAGAGGAGCATCGAATCATTGAACCAAGATATAGCCAAGGCATATGATCCCAGGTCAAACTTACGTGACAATTTTGAACGGAACACACGGGAATGGCCATGGTAAACTAACTTTAGTCTTATCGACACATTTAGTGTTATGCATGGATAACGGTCAAAAAAAACTTTGCTTATATAATCAATGTTATAGGAGAATGATTGTGAATCAACCTAATGGTGGCATACAAAACTCACCGGATGCAACACCACCATCATCGTCACAGCATACCGCAGAAGAAAATGGAAAAAGTGTCAAACGTGCCAAGTAAGTTTGATATTATTTTGTTCTCATCGACAGGAATTAAGAACTGTAATAAGATACTGTAATAATAGTAAATTCATTATTTTACACAGAGCTGCGATCGATGTTGATCAATCCACTTGTGATGCACTAAAGGATCATCTTCCTAAAAAACCCCGAATTTTGAATAATTACTCGTCTGCAAATTTATCCGATTTAGAGTACGAAGATGATACAATGTACTTTGATCAGTCAGAGCTGGATGAAGTGATGCAGAATATGGAGGGTAATTATTATGATGCTATGAAATATATGCAATTAACGTTTAATATGGCATCAAATAGTTTACAAAATTAATTGTTTGCAGAAACGGATGGCACTACCCCACAGCCAATGGACGCCACATCTTATACACCAAATAAGGAATCTTCATCACCACATCATCATCAGACTCCGTTGCCAAAAATTAAACCCAACATCTCGCAGACCAATCTCAATCTCCTAAAGTCAGTGGTGAAAGAACTACGGGATAATGCCAAGACCAAAGAAAAATGTCCAACCCTTCAACAAAGATTTGCTCAACGTCCTTCAGATCGTCCCTTACTACCCCCACGTTCTTNGATTTGCTCAACGTCCTTCAGATCGTCCCTTACTACCCCCACGTTCTTTTCCAAACTTGTCCGATGAAAGGGTACAAGGAATCGAGCTTCGGAAATATCAAGATGAAATTATGGCTGATACTCCCAACATCCGCCGTGCAGCTCGTCGGGCAGGCAACTATAAAATCCCGAGAGTGAGATACAATGATGGACCTGATGGGAGTTGGAAATTGAGTGGGTTAATTTGGTATGATCCAAAGAAAATCAAAGCTGCTATAGCTGTAACAATGACCACACTAGATATCGAACAACACTCCATGTCAAGATTTTCCAAGGGCGACCAACAATGCAGCGATTTAAAGTTGCTCCCAAAATATGGATTTTTATGTCAGCCAAAGGCGGCTTTTCCCATAGGAATCGAGAGTAATGACGCAGAAGTTGTCAGACTTGCAAAATGGTACATAAGGAGCATCACCAAATCTGCTAACACGTTCTCAACCGAACCGACAGCAAAAGAACAAGTAATAGTAGACAGATATAAAGATTCTTGGCTGAAAGTCCTTTACAACAACGTGATGGTGGAGCCATTAATTGACATGCAGGGTGGTCATTGTAGTAGGAGTATTGTGCGGGGGTGGCCGTTAATAAATGCACACAAAAGAATTCAAAAAGAAAAGCAATTTGACAAGAAAACACGCTCAATCGCACGGAGACATAGGAAATCCAACCATGAAGGTTCTAATTACTCATGTAAAGATTGTTCCCAAACTTTTAAGACGGCCACCGCGTTATGGAGACATAGGAATTCCAGCCATAAAAGAGGTAGTTACTCATGTAGTGAATGTTCCAAAACTTATAAGTCGACCTCCGCAATGTTGAAACATATGAAATCAACTCATAAAGGTTTCAGATGGCCCTGCACAAAATGCTCCAAAAGTTTTGCGTCGACCTCCGCATTGTCGAAACATGAGAAATCAACTCATGAAGGTTTCAGATGGCCCTGCACAAAATGCTCCAAACTTTTTAAGTCGACCACCGCATTGTCGAAACATATGAAATCAACTCATGAAGGTTTCAGATGGCCCTGCACAAAATGCTCCAAAATTTTTGCGTCGTATTCCGCAATGTGGAAACATCAAAAAAACATCCATAAAGGTGCCAAATGGCCCTGCAAACAGTGCTCTAAAATTTTTGCGTCGTATTCCGCAATGTGGAATCATAAGAAATCCAGTCATGAAGGTGTCACAAACCCGTGCAATCAGTGTTCTGCAACTTATAAATCCTCCACTTCTTTACAAAGACATATCAAATCCATTCATGAAGATGTGCAATGGCCTTGCGAACAGTGTTCTGCAACTTTTGCGTCCTCTGCTTCTTTACGGAAACACGCGAAACGCAAACATGGTCGGCCTTGAAATGATCCGTCAATCGACAATTAAAGAAAGGAATTATTTATTTATTTTTAGTTTTGTAGGAACATGTAGGATAAAATAGAGAATACATTCGATTTAGTATTTGCGATAAATGTCATATGCAAAGTACCAGATGTATTTATATATTGACAGTGATAAGATATGAGCGTTTTTAAACTCTGTTATTTCTAAATGATGGGATTATATCATTGAATTATTGATTTGTTACCTTTCAGCAAACTCGGACACACTTGTGCTATCTTCCTGTTATTAATTTTATAAGGATATGTGCGAAATTAAGTAATAATATGTTGGACTCTAGTTACGTGCTATTTTTATTTGTTGGCTTTAAATGCAAAGCGTCGTTTGCATAGTTTATTTTAATGTTACATCCAGATACAACTTTCAGGTTGGGTAAAGGGAACGTCCATTAATTATGTAACGCAAAAATCCGCAGTTTTCATATCCATCTGTCACAGTTCTGGAACATTTTTTTTTCTACCACCCATAACTGTCACTTCACATTTGAAAAACCCAACCAGAATTTTGGAACAGGACTTTTGAACCATCATTTCCAATCCCATATGCCCACTTTACCAAACAGTTACTGGACCGGAAATAATAATCAACATCGTCCCAGACGACCTGCTCCCCCGGTACCGGAGAGGGTCCCAAAGGAAGGCGATGAGGCTGAGGAAGGCCTCTGGACAAGTCTGAATTTGGACAGGGACAAATTTGAGGTGGGTAAAGATGTCAAAATTTTGAAGATATTTTGTCATTTTCAGAGAGAAAGTTTGTGGTTTTGGGAATTAATAGAGATTTTTTGGTTTTATTCGTAGGTGAAACTTGATGTCCACCAATTTTTGCCGGAGGAAATTACAATTCAAGTTCATGACAAGCATGTCCTTATTGAAGGGAGGCATGAAGAGGTGAGCAATTTTTGACGAAATAAAATGTTTGATGAGTATTAATCCTGTAATTGTATGCATTAAAAAAATTCACGTTTTTTTACTTCTCCAGAAACAAGATCCGCATGGCTTCATCTCCCGAAATTTCCAGCGACGCTACTCCCTTCCGGAAAATGTCCAGATGGAACATGTCGTTTGTAACTTGAGTTCCGATGGGGTACTTATCATCACGGCGCCAAGGGTGGAGGGTGAGGATGAAAATAAGTTTCTCCCCATCCATCTCACCGGAAAACCAGCCATGATTCGGGGACACTCTGGCGTCCATGCTAGTGTCAACGTCAATGGCCACGAGCACAAGGGCTGGATGTATGCACCGATAGGAAACTTGGGTTTGGATCATGGCCACGCCAATGTCGAAATCCGTGACGAGGTGGCGAATGGCCGGTGTCACACCCCGCATTGTGAGCAGAATCACAAGAATGATTTGAATTGCTTGAATGGCAATTCTGGAGAGGTGAAAGTTTAGTTTTATTATTTGCCCGATTCGGTTGTGGATTTATTCCGGTTTTTAATGTGGGAAGCTTTGCAAAGTTTGCAAATTACAGTTTTAGATACTATGCAGTTTAGTTTTAATTGTTCTAGCATGCATGTTCAAGCCGTTAGGTAAATTATTAATAGGTAATTGATATTAGGAGTAAAGATCTTGCTGGCTGATCTGCGTGGATATTTTGCGAAAATAATAGAAAAATGCAAAAAACGACACTAGTTTTTAATTACGCTTTTATTTTCTGTTAATTAAATTTAGGATTTTATAACTGGTAATCTTTGAGTTACTCATTTCCTGTATAAAACAATATTAGTATCGCTTTCTCTTTCCCTAATAAATTAAATTATTTAAAAGATTCACTTAATTATTTCTTAATTATTACTCACAAAATTACCCTACAAAAAATAAAGTACCTCCCCAATATTGATATCTAATTGAAACACCCTAATTCCGAATAAAACTGCGATTGCGTATACAAGAGCGTTCAAAATATACTAAATTGCGACCCGTACTCACAAACTTAACCTAATTTGTGCACCAACAACAAAGGTATTAAAGTACTTGATAAGTACTAAACTTAACAAAAGGTAACAACTTTTTCCTTCTTGGACAAGAACTTTGTATGAGATTATTGGAAAATGACTTTTTGTTTTATGCTAGGAATCAAAAATAACAAAAAAGGCAAAACATCCTTCTGGCTAGCTTCGTAAAGGCAACGAGCTAAATTTAAGGCTTTAGTGCTGACTGTAATTGTACAAAAATCATAATCATCACGCTCCACTGACCACACCCAAATCATGAGTGAACTTCTTCAGCAATCTTGGATACCATATTTGCATTTAATGGTAGTAAGTCTGTCATTCTTTAAAACTGGGAGTATATAATACATTAAGTTTGGCGTTGAATGAGGCTTATCCAAAAATACTTTAACCTCCGAAAATATTTGTCGTTCACTGAAATTTGAGCTACACAATTTCATGAGTATCCATTAGGCAATTCGGCTGAAGGCCAACGTATTAACGGCAGCTTATCGAAAGACGCTTAAATGGCATTTCACATTCTAGTTCTGTTTCGCCAAGTTTACGACTTTACGTGATCCCAAACATGTAAGGGATGGAAAAATCTTCTTGATCAACTTCAATGAAAAAGTTTCCTTTAGCTTCACCCTTGCAGTGGAATCCCATCTCGACTTCAGCTCCGATATGTTCAACTTCCTCGGTAATGTCCATGAATGCGGGTTCCCGAATAATTTTCATGTTGGTTAAAAATCGTCCGGGTTTTGAGATCGATTCCGTAAAATATTCAAAGGAACGATTGTGAGATCCAATTACTGAAAAGTTTACACAACCTGGTTGGCTGTGACCTGATTAAAAAGAAAAAAAATATTTAGTCGGATTGAACAACAGGTTCAAAAGTAAATTTTGCAAACTTTTTTGCAAACTTACCCCAGTTTGGATAAAAGTCTACCGTTCCCATTGGTACAAGCGTTCCGAAATGGTTGGTGGGGGCTGTGAGAGCTTGTAGCGTCATGGAGGCGGCGTAACCATCGGTGTGGATACAATCTACTAAAGGAGCGTCAGTAGGACTGAGACGACTACAGCCAAATCCAGAGTCCCGTTCGAAATTTGGGCCTGTAGACAGATAAGAATTTGGGTTACCATAATTTAAGTGATGTTCAAAAATATTTAGTAAAATTAAAGCGTACCTGCTGGATCCATGCCGGTAATACGATCAAAGGATCGAGAACATTTGCCTGCGAATCCCATCTGCAAAACAGAAACCATTCATGAAATATGACGTAATAAAATTACGTTACTATCCTTATCTAATGCGTATGATGATCTAATATTTTGCACTACTCATTCTAAATCATCACAAGACCAAGATAAGATTGATTACTCACCAAATGAGCTCCCAAACTGTGACCAATTCCCCATAAAAATATTTCTGGCTTGACGCGTTTAATTTGGCGGAGATAGTTCCCCAGCCAGCATCCTACGACTTCTATATTTCGGCAGGATAAGTCATACCTGAAAAATTACAAATTTTGTAAAGTATGAAAAAACTTGAAAATTGCAATGCCTTACCGATCCACTCCAATATTGGATCCACCACCCCATCCCACCATAACGACGACCATATCTTCCTGCGTCAACATCTCATTCTTCATATCCTTCAACCAATAGATGTCAATGTCATGAATGAATCCATGCGTTATAAAAGCAATTCGGCGATTCCCATCGAATGCTCCGTTGTCTGCGAAAATTTTGCAGATTTCTTCAGGGTCTGCGCTATGTTTTATTTCAATTCTGGGACGGTTCCTTTGATACACGCGGAGCATTGGCTTTCTGCATAAAATATGG
Organism: Folsomia manolachei; assembly: GCA_036491905.1. Lineage (NCBI taxonomy): Eukaryota > Metazoa > Arthropoda > Collembola > Entomobryomorpha > Isotomidae > Folsomia > Folsomia manolachei. Next base: position 17,147 of record JAAXNX010000924.1, read on the forward strand.
GAAAGAATTTTAAAATTTGGGCAAATAATGGTGTTACGTAATAATGATAAGTTCACTTACATCTTGGATAAGCACCAAGGCTCCATGAATGTGGATTGAAGCACCGTTTCTGCCAGGGTGGGATGTATCTTTTCTAATAAAACGATAGGAACTGCGCGTCCAAAGGCTTCGGAAAGTTGTTGGGTTTCTGAGTCGAGGAAATTGGTGCCACGAAAAATACTAGAAAAATAATGACAATCTTTAGGAAAAAGAGCTTGCAAATAAAGCCATCACACTTAAAGAATTAGAGACCTACCTCATTTTTACGGCTTGTCCAACAATATGACCAGTAACAAGACCGGCACCTCGAATCAAGTCGCAAACACGGTCCACGGTGAATAAGCTCAAGGCGAACATTTTTTTGACTTGTCTTGAATAGTATCGATAAAAGTTGCCAAAGTTTGTGTTTCCTTAATGGCACTGATTTATGGTTTTTAATTGAGTTGAACCCAAAAGTTTTTGCAGATTCACTTAATGCTTGTATGTAAGTTCTTCTTTGTTGAGATTTTTTGCTGATAGTATAGTAAGTATTTGAGACTGAGTTATGATAATTCAGTTCGTTAGTTCCGTCCTTGTCTAAATCTGGAACATAAATGAGTCAACATTGTTAAGTGCATGCCTTTTTATTCAGAGTCTTATCCAGTACTCCAGTTATATAAACGTTCTTAAATATTGAATACACAACAAGTACAAATTTTATGATAAGAATATTATCCATTTCTCACTGACCAAACCCTCCCACTACGTATTTACGTTGTGGTCAATGGAAATCATAAAGGAAGACGCATTTACGGGCTTATCTACGATTTGGACATAACAAATGTCTGAGACCAATCAAATGCCCGAGACTGGTCTCAAAAGTGGGACAGTCAATGCCAAACTCTTTCCCAATTTTTATCAGGAAATGTTACAAAAAATTGTGAAAGCAAAGCAAACTTGATCTGAGACTCGAATCAGATTCGATTTAATGTTTGCTATTTATTGACCGTGATTACGTGCTGGTGAGAGAGTAGAATGTTATTTAAGTTCAGTGATAAGATAAGAGAATTGCGGAAAAATGTGAGATTTTTTGAGCTGAGGGGTTCCACTCAATTAACTGAAGATAGAGATAAAGATTGGCTGGAGAAATAAAAATGCTTCCTCTATTGATTTATGAGAGATTTAATAATTTGAGTGAGATTTGATTGACTTAGTTGGCTTACTTATCAAAATAAGAGTGAATGGGTGTTTGTGGTTGTGAGAAGGTATACAATGCCTACAACTCTTTCTGATTCTGGAATATATGTTCCATCCATGCCATCAAATTGATGGTATCAATACAAGGCTTATCTTGAAGTGGGTAAGCGTTACTATTTATGACATAATTAGGGCAGGGAACAAAGACTGGAGTCAAATTGAAATTGATACATTTGCAGCAATTACAATTTACAATCAATGGACTTTGTGTGAGAGGCTGATAGCTTTGTGATTTGTGAACGTTTTTCCCCGTGATATTTTATTGCAATCTGCAATTTACAGATGCAATTTGGTGCTGAAATAAAGTAATTTTTTTATTACCTCAGCTAAGCCTGGGATTGGGATTTATCCTATCTATGGCAGAGTCAAGGGGAATATTGTGACGTGATTCTAGACGTCAGTTAGTTTTATAACAAGCTAAAGGTCAAGCCATTTACGGCAAATTTTGAAAAACAGTTCCATATGAACTTGCAAACTATTTACGTAACTGATTTCTAATACTATTAGAAGTTAGAAGGATATTTCTTGGTAATGACGACTTTTCATGGGGGAAAAATAACGCCTTGATTTCCTATGGAATTTAAAATACTTCGTAAATTGATGATTTTGAGGATATTCTTACCAAGCAGTACTTGCCAAGTACCTAATTTCGATTTACATTATCCTTGTGCATTACTGCAAAATTCTCACCACACAAATTTATCACATCTATTAATACAGTAAACTGCAGACACGCACTCCACTAATTGAATGACACCAGCCAAGACAAAGAATCAAGTTCAACAACATAAATTGTCCTTGAATTCATAGAATTTCTAATATTTGCCAAAATTCCAGATTCCAGACAACCTAGCAGTACCCATTATTTTGCAGTAGAAAAATTCTACTGCAGATTCTGCATTGCAGAATAGAAGGACTTGACATTGTACCCACAAACGACTATTGGGTCTCGTGACCCATTACTTTACCTTGGCTGTTTTGTAACTAGTCGTAGATGAAATTGAAATGCAATCATTTAACCATTTCGCCCAACCAAACCCTTCTATAATATTATAGAGCCGTCATGAATGAACTTAAGGAACTTAGGTATATATTGCTGTTAAAGGGATGCAATACGGCCAACAAAGAAAAAAGGTAGATAACAATAACCAACCTCACCCTCAACCAAATATCGTCCGAGGTCTTCGTTGGGCTGCTTGATTCATCAAAAGATTTACTTGAAAATGAGACGAGCAAAGAGGTGAGACGATGGAAAGGGTCCCTTCCCTTGGAATATGATAAATATCACTTAAACGCTATATGGTTGAGGTGTTACAAGGCTCACAATTCTGCAAAGTATGCACTTATCTATGTGTATAAGAACTTCTTAAGAAGAAGAATATGTTACACGTGTACTCACCACGTTGTATTCTAAGTAAGAGACAGTTTACGATGTATTGTCTAGCTTGGTTCATTGCACACTTTAACTAGTATACTATTTGAGACTCTTGCAGAACAATAGTTAATATGTAAATGAATTTGGGTATAGATGCGTCGTGAATGCTTAAGTGTTCAGGTTGGTAATTAAGGCTGATCCCTTTAGATGTGAACGTGGCCTTGCTATCTTTAATGTAACAACTGCAAAATCATTTAATGATTATTCTCACATATTGCAGTGAAATGATATTTTGTACAATTATGTAAAAGTTTCACTCCATTAATTTGCTTGAGCACAGTTTTAATGTCGATTTGAGTCAAAGGTAATCAGCATCCTTTGACGGATAAATAATATTTAAACTAGGCTGCGTAGTTTGTGACTGTAAATAAGTAATGTTAATTTTGTCCGTATAATTTTTGCACATCTCCTTACTTTGCTCTTGGATATATTAAGCCAACCATAAAAATCAGGACAGCTCCTTATCAGTTCCCTTTCTTACGAGCCAATTTCTATTCCAACTAACTAACAACTAACCATAACCAACTCCTACAAAACTAACCAACCAGAAAGACGCATATATTCCAACTAACTAACCATAACCAACTCCTACAAAACTAACCAACCAGAAAGACGCATGGCAATAAAAACCCAAGTACATTCACTCGACAGTATTACCAACTTCCTTGGGTGTAATGTAGTCTGTTTAAATATTAGACAAGTCTAACTTAACCATAGGCGTTTCTTTGGCTATACAGTTATTTAACGAGGAATGACTACAGAAATTTTGGCACGCATGCATCTACGCAGTACGCACAAATATGCATAGGAAACATAATATGCGTATATGCATTGTGCTTCTAAAAAACTGGTTTCCTCTGCCAAAACGAGTGGTATAACTGGCTTTGTTTGTTTTTTAAGCAGCTTAAATCCCCGCAAACCTTCTATCCACAACATAAACCTTGTTTATGTTCCTTTACAGCAAATAAGTCAGGATTTACTTACGGCTGGAATGGTCACAAATGTGGATGAATGCAATTTATAAAATTCTTTAAATTTTTGAAGTTATAAAATAATTTTGAGCAGTTTTCCTTAAAAGCTTTATTGCCCTGCCGTAGCTTTTGTGCAACTGAGTAAATCGATTTATCGATTAAAACCTTGTTGGCTAAATGTTGAGCCTTGCTCTAAAATGGAGGCATCATTGCCAATAAATTATTTGCAAATAAATTGGCAGGGTATTGATACATGAATTGAAGTTAGTTGATTAACGACTCAGTCAAAGGTCAACCGTCCAGATATTGATTTCATGCACGAAACTCTTTGTCCATAAACAGTGACAGAGCATGGATTCATTCCTATTTTTAAGGATGATGTAGCCAGCATGGGTTAATTCTTAATCAGGGTTTGGTTTGTGTCTACTAAAATGTCTATCAACTTTGTTCCAAACAATTAACTTGGGTTTAGTTGGAGTACCCAGAAATGAAAATGAATCATTTCAAATGGTGAGCAAGCCTGTGTTATGTACACAGTCGATTTTTTGCTGAACTTGCTTTTGTGAGTGTGATTATGTACATTACAATAAAAAATCAACGAAAAATTGCAGAGCTAGCAAAATAAGGAAAACGTCAAGTTATAAAGTAACAATGAATTCTGATGTCAACGCACTTTTTACTGGACCATAATGCAAATATTGGGGTTGCGAATTATGTCTTAAAATTAACGGTGAATTGTGCAATCATTGTTTGCTCAGAGTTGTTCAAGATTTATGCAAAAAATCTTATGCACACAGAAACAGAATGAATTGATTGACAACTATGAGTAACTGGCGATTTATTTGCTCACCTTGAATC
>JAAXNX010000925.1:0-21685 GCA_036491905.1 Folsomia manolachei
ACAGTAGATCTACTACGGAAATCATGCAGATTAAAAGTAATGAAATAGATGCCCTAGTTCTCGAAGGAGAGCTTCGCTGTGGGATGAGGAGTAAGTGAAACTTTCACTGTGAAAGTATTTTGTAAAATTGGAATACAGTAAAATTGTCATGATTGTGTATTTCTAGAATGGGTTGAGGACTACAACGCTCAAATAATTGAACCAAGTGTATTGGAGGAGGACGTTAAGCAGTACATGATAGAATATGAAAAACAGGAAATTCGTCGCAAAGAGGCTGAGAAACAGTCTTCGGAAGCCGATGAGGATGGATGGGTCACGGTCACTTCGCAGTAAGATTAATAATACTATTTTTGTTTCATTAAACAAAGCTCATGAGTTTATAAATTGACGATTTTTAGGGGTAAGCGAGCTGGTACGAAACGCACAGAGTCCACTCAAGAAAGGCTGAAAGCGAAGAAGCGACGCATGGAGAAAGCAATTTTAAATATTACACCGGCTCAAATAAAAGCTACCAAAGCCAAGCGTAAGTTTTATGTTTAGAATTCCAAAAATGTGAAAGAAAAACTATTTGCTAATATCTGTATTGTGTATTTCATAGAATTGGAGGAACTGAAAAAGAAATTCGATGAAGACAAACAGAAAATAGCGCTTTTAAAACAGCAACGGAAATTTAAACCGTTTTAAAGATGATTTGTACATTTTATACCCATATTTCCAAATAGGTAATGTTTTCACTCTTTTGGTATGTTTGTAAATCTACTTTACTTTACTCAACTCAACTTTCTGGTCATTGTAATTTTGACATTGTTTCTAGATTTTATATTTTGATTTTGGGTTTACTCATAACTTCATAAGATTATTTTGAGCTTTGCTTAGAGTTTATAATAAATGTATACTCTATAGTTTGCATACTCTATGTAATAAGGTTAGCGTATGTATTTATTGCAATGCACAGTTCAAAAATTTCATCGGGAAGATTTATATGGGAACGAGAAATTTCACTGGTTGAAAAAACCAGAACTTAGAGCAAAACTCAGGGCCGGTGAAAGCAAAACTCTTTTGAATTTAGTAATTTTCTTGTACAAGTTTTTTCCAAGAGTGAAATTCGACAAGGTAAATCCTAGAAAAATGGACAATCGTCCCCGCTACCGTGTTCCGGACGAGTTAAGAGAAACTTTGCTCGATTTTACGATCGCCTACTTGTTAGAGCGACCCAGCAACTTGGCCGAGTTTGGATTGAATTTTTTTCAACGCCTTCGAGGAGGTGACGCTGCTGGTGGTGGCAGATCAGCTCCTGTTGGTGTGGTCCAGCCCCAAAATGCTGCAATGGGAGGTGGAGGAGGACCTAGTGGGAGTGATGGAGTTGACGACGATTTCGACACACCAAGGCATAGCGGGAGAAGGAAGTCCGTATTCGCCGAAACCTACAACCCTGAAGATGATGCGGACGATCAACCTCCAGTGGTTCATCCCAAGTCACCAGCCCAACGTGCTTCTCTAGAACAAGCCGTGAAGTCCATCCTACTCTTCCGGTCTCTCGATGGGGAACAAATGCAACAAGTTATTGACGCCATGTTTGAGAAGAGAGTCCAACGAGGGGACTATGTCATTAAACAAGGAGATGACGGAGACAACTTTTATGTTATTGAGACGTAAGTGATCCTTTGGCTACAGATATGAATTTCAAGTTCCGAGATTCCATTTTTATTGAATTGTGATTGCTAATTATTCCAGAGGGAAGTACAAGGTATTCGTCAAAGTGGAAGGTGAAGCAGCTCCAAAGCTTGTAAGTGAATACGAAAATTCTGGAAGTTTCGGAGAACTTGCCCTCATGTACAACATGCCCAGAGCAGCAACGGTTCAGGTGAGTTGTTTTGTTGACTCAAGTGTTAAAATGTTAATTTGTCATAATTGGGAATTCATCTCAGGCTGAAACGGACGGTTCCCTATGGGCCATGGACAGACAAACCTTCCGACGTAAGTCTCGCAGTTGAATTGACTTGATCTACTTTTTGCGGAGATATCTCATTTTATTGTTGCAGGCATTGTGCTCAAGAACGCTTATAAAAAACGCCAGATGTACGAAAATCTCCTAAACTCTGTACCAATGCTGAGCACGCTTGAGGTATGACTGTGGATTGTTGTATCAGTTGTATGGGAAGTGCTAAGGATTTTTATGAAATTTGGTGTTGCAGAATTACGAACGAATGAATTTGGCAGATGCTCTCGTTTCAAGGGCTTACAGAGACGGAGATACAATAATGAAACAAGGAGATGCTGCAGATGGTAAATTAATTTAACTTTACAACATGCGATCCACTTGTTTAACTTTCTCTTTGTATGAAAGGTATGTACTTTATGGAGGATGGAGAAGTTCGCGTTGTCAAGATTGATGGCAATGGAGTAGAGAAAGAGGTAACATAAAATAATAAGATAGTTTTATTGGCAACGACCGTAATCAACCACACGTCCACGTGAGTCTGCCTCCCCATAACATAATTTACCTTTTTTATATAGATAAATCGAGTCGGGAAAGGAGGATACTTTGGCGAATTGGCTCTGCTTACAAATAAACCAAGGGCGGCCACAATTTTTGCCGTTGGAGTTGTCAAAACTGCATGTAAGTTGGTCATTATTTGCAGATGATCCGTTTGGTAATTGAAAATCAATCTTTTATGCTTTTGAACTATCTAGTTTTGGATGTCGAAGCTTTTGAACGATTGTTGGGACCTTGTATGGAACTAATGAAGCGAAATGCAGAAAATTATGAACAACAACTTACTCGTATCTTCGGCTCCAAATCTGCTATTACAGATATTCGAAAGTAGGAAATGCTTCCAGTCCAAATACATCAGCAGCAATATCTTTAAAATGTGAAAATTTAATGTCCAATTTCTCCAGCCAACATAATAAAACACAATCAGTATGAGGTTTATTAGGTGACATGCGTTTCAGGCTTCAGGTCATGAAGGTTTGTAAGCTCAAAGTAAAAAAAAAACATGTGAAGTTTCAGCTTTAACATTTTCTTGTAAGAAGTCATAATTACTTAATAAAATGTAATTAATTCATAGATTTTAAGCATTTTACTTTCTCCTAAGCTTTCGTCAGAGTCCACCATGCTGTCATTCGTATTACACGTCTACGATCAATAAGTTTGGTCATATTCTGTCAAATTTCATTGTTTCTTAATTAGTGTGTAAGCAAAATAATGACATGTACAATTTTTAGAAAAACATTGTTGAAGAGTGAAATAGCGATCTATTCATGCAATCAACTCAGATCTATTCTTACCAGATTACCATATTATTGAAAATTGAACCATGTTTCAACTGATTTCATGTCATTGTTTATTTATCTAACTGAATCCAACTTGCTATTCTTTCTAATCCCATGCACCCAACTCTCTGCATAACATCAATACCAATTAAGTCCTTGGCTAACTAAAACATGGACACGGTAAAATAAAATGCCAAACAAAACCTGATTCCATTCCACATCCACACCTGTCCTGCAGTTGGTGATATGAATGCCATAAACACTTAGCAAAGACACTATAAAAATGTGGCTCAATGAGCCACGCTCATTTTCCTCCCTACCTTCATTCACTCCCGTATTAGATAAGCCCTAAGATTATGCAACCTTCCCAGTAACTTAATTGCTTTCTTGCAACTGCTTTTCAGTCAATATTCCATCCCACCTCATTGCCAGTGACCTGTTAAAAGGCTGTTAAATGAGGTAGCTAACTACTCCAACCAAACCAGACCACCAAGCCAAGCTTTAGCAAAATCTTTAAAAATTTGCCCTCACACCCAACCTACTACTGATACCGTGTTCTAATCAGTATCGCCAATACTACACTAGTTGGCTACATATTTCGTATGAAATCCCCTACTGCTGTCATTTTACTGTTGCGCCGACGAACGAAGGAAGGAAACGATGAGAAATCTGGAATGGCTCTTTTTATATCAGCCTTTGACTAGTCCGACTAGTTCTGAGTTTCTGGGCTTAGTTGTGTAATGTGAATGCATTTGCTTTGCTCTTGTATTATATTCTGCAGGATTTTTAGTATCTTCTCATCCTCGTTCGGTTATAGTAGTCTGGGAGCAAGAGCCACTGAATGTAAACCTTTTACAAAGTTATATCCAAGTTTAAAGACGGGATTCACTTGGATAAGGAGAAGTGTCGTACATAAGATACGAATACGACTCGTATCTGGTGGGGAAAGTAAAAACTGCGATTAAGACCAGTTGGGATTTTGGATGCAGTTAAAGTTGGTTAAAACATTTTTACAAAGATATTAAAAGATCTTGAAATCTAGTGGATGGACTGGATCAAGTCAAGGAGTGCTGCTAAATATTCATCGTATAATAACCAACTTATTGGGGGAAAGGGTAAGAGTTTAAAGTACTTTAGAGAGAGGGGAGTTCTTAATAAGCCGAATAAACTTAACTATCTTTATCTATGCTTCAATTTACTTTATATTGAAACTTGTGTTTTGCAGACCGCATTAAATGTGGTTTAAACCATCTTTACTTTTATATCACACCCAGGGAATGTTTCACTTGATATTCCAAGTTAACTAACTAACGTTCGTGTTACACAGTTTTGCTGCTACCATTACTACTGCTCTTATTATATTAGGGTGCGGGTGGTATCATACAATTTGTAGTGCAGAATATTTTGGTGGTGTCATATTCCGAATATTTAGCGATAAAGTAAAGTTTACGCAAGCTCGAGTTATCTATACGAGTGCCGCTATAGTCGCTCTTATCACCAGGATTGGATATGAATTTCCTTTTTTAGTTATTCCATATTGTTCATTGAACCACATGGGAATAACAAGTTGAAACATATTTCCCTATTTTTATTTCCAAACGCTTAAAATAAGAGATCAAATATCTCAGTGCAGAACTTAATGAATAGTAAGACAACACCCGGACATTTCATTGATACTCTTATTACATGAACTTTCACTTTCCTTTATTCACAGTTTCCTGGAACAATTGAAGTCTATTGTTGGCAGTAACAATCATCCATCTGCATCCAAGCGCATCAATCAAGTTTGGAACGTTTTACAGCTTGCGACAGTTGGCGTTGGCAGTGGACAAAAAATCGGTGTTAAAATTTAAAGTGATTTCCTTGCAGTGATTTCAGTTTTAAAGGTGAAAATTGAATTGAGTTTTGTGAAATGCTGGCCTAGGGAGTGTGTGCAAATTGACTGGATTCTGTAATACAACTTTTTAAGACGAATACTATTTGTGAAGTTTGAGAAACGATTCGAAATCGGTGTGATTTTGGATCTCCGACAAAATCATCTTTCAGCTCAAGGTAAATTTGAATTTTGACTTGTTTTTCTTGTCCTTGTGATTAAACAAATGACTTGAACCATTTTAATTATTTACTTGAGTCGGCTAGTCGCGCATTACGAGGCATTTTTAATGTCATTATTTGTCCAGGCGTTGTGAACTCAAGTAAATAACTCCCGTTGACTTCGGTAGCAAAGCGATTCTCATGTTTAAAATGACGTTATTAGTTAGTTGATGCAACTGATGCAGGATGTTATTTCATCCATTGAACCTTATCGTAATTAACTGCAATGTTTTGAAACATCCTTGCTGTAAATATCCATTTATTAGCGTCACATCAATTCTTGTAAACCCTAGAGATGATTTCAGAGCGATAATGTCCGTTCAAGGGTCACAGCGTGGTCGGAATGGTTAATTGAGTTTCAACCACAAAATTTTGCCCACAATTTCAAATTCCAGCACTAAAGCCTGAATGTTCAATGCGAATTCACCTACGTAGATTGGCAATGACACGACATTCATTTCATGGTGCCGTGTGTCGTCCCCTATTCCATTCAAAGCTCGATTAGAGGAAGATAACGTCTGCGTGGAATTTGCCAAGATAATCTAATTGTCACCTTGTTCACTCTGCTTTCCTCGCACCAGATATTCTCTCACTAATATTGGAGCCATTCATTTTGACATTATCCTTGAATCCTGAATGTGGAAATACATTTCATTGGGGGCCGATGAATTATCTCATTCTGTAGTGACATACGCGGATGCCACATTGCGGAAGCAGACATTATCAGGAGTTGTTTGCCAATTGGGAGGCTTGCATTTGCATTTTCACTGATTTCTGGTTCTATGGGCATGATCTTTCAAATTTTTTTTGCAAAAATTCCTTTGTTTACTTAAAGATTAAAGATTGTTGGCATAAAATTGGTATTAATGATATCCTATGAATCTTAAAGGTCATATATGTCAATAGCACCAGCAAGCAGGGCTGACGTCATAAACAAGAATTTGATGCCGAACAGGCCAAACTTCGATACTCAACTACCTAAATGTTCTTATGAGTAGAGTGCATGTCAAAGCCCACAAAAAGGTGGCTAACATGACCAAATGTAAAAGCTTTTATCTTCTTATGCTATTGGAATAAAACGGATATTCACTTTCTCCCGAATCCGGTACGAGTATATTCATGCATTGTGGTCCTGGAATAATATGATTATGCTTCAATTACAATCTCACTCAGAGAATATCTTACTCGAATCAATAGGTGAGCGAAACCTTGTTCTGTGATCAATGTTATTTCACTCCGAAGGTAGTATCTTATCATTTACTTTGCAAAAATAAGAATGATGAAAGAAATACCGAGATGGCTTAGGGAGAAAGGAAAAACTATTTCAAATTCCGCGACCACCAACCAAACTCCAAATCTTCTTTGGTTGTGTGGTTGTTTTGATTAAGAGTTTGGTTGTCTGCATTTCCATTCAGGGAATGCCACACCACACCCAAGCAAAGCTATCAGAATCAGAGAACGAAAAACCGGGTCTTGTTTTCCTGTCTTGTTGGTCGGAATAAATAAGTTTGTCGTACGTGAAATAGGAAAGAATGGATTAGGCTTTAGTTCTGAATAGAACATATTTCGTTCTGCCAGTCCGTCCGGAACATCAGAGGGTCTTAAACTGTCTCATATAAACTAAGTCGTTAAAGATGAGTTAGAATTGACAAAAAAAATTCCATAAAAATACAAAAGTTTTAGTGACGGTCACCGTAATATTTACGTTTTTAAAGCGTCCTTTCGTTTATAGCGTGCAACTTTCACTTGACTCCAATATAATAGCAAAATCGGCTCGGGCTGTATGCGGATGCACTGGTTTTTTGTGAGCCGAGAGAAAATGCAAGCTGAGAACTAGGAAAATGGAAATTGAAGTGGAAAAAAGACAGATGCAGATGTAGATGTAACCCTGCGATCCGATTCCGTATCGATCCAACTCTTGGTTACGTCCATTCAGTCCGAAAAACCTCATTTAGTTGGCTAGTAGTGGGTGTGTTTTGTCGTGGGGTTTTATTTAACGGAGCCAATATGCGAAACTTTTTGTGGCCAAGTGTGGAGATTTAGGAATCATAGAATAATAATATGGACATTATATAAAAGAGGAAGAATGGATAGATTAAATTTGAAGATTTGCGGTACCGTACAGTACCCGGAGAAAGTAAGGATTGTGGAACTGAAGAATTTATGTATTGTGTAAACCGATTCTTCTCGGACTGCGGTTGGGAAAATATCGTGTAAATGAAGTAGGATGTTAAACTCGTACTGCGTTGCTATTCATCGGGCTTATACTCATTTCTTTCCATTCATACCAAATAATATCAATTTCTTCTATACTTTCCACGCAGTATTTTTATAGCTGGACATATCGGGTAGCGTCAACAGTAAAGTAACAGACATTCTAAGTAGTATGGTCATGGCTTTGTCAGACTAAATTAAGTTACAACAATATCAGCCAAGTTATTTTGTCTTTTCCATGACTGACCAAGTGCGTCAACTCCAACCGGACATCACGGAGTGAAGTAGATACCCGGGTTTTTTTATCCGGAAAATAATACCGTAGGCAATATTAAAACCTTTGTCAAAAGGAAAACTGATTTTTTTATCCCTACCAATTCTGTGTTGAAATGGGAATGGAAAAGATGATGATGAACAAGCAGCAGGAAATGTTCACTTGTTTGAAGACATTTAATAGGTAAGCACAGCAGGTAGGAAAGTGCTCTGAAGACACGGATAATCAAACAGCAATAACAAGCCTTCATAAGCCTATCATCCAGCCAAATGCATATCAGAATTCAGCCTATTCTACTCTACCCGAATTCTCTCTATACCTGAGTGAAGAGAAGTGGATTAGATGTTGAGAATTAGAGTGAAGCATATTGATTTGATTATCGATTATATGCCTATATTCATAGTAATGTGGGCATTGGGTGTTGTATTGTGCATGTGCTACTACATTTAGGGATGGTGCTGGTTTCCAGCACCGGTAAATGCTTTGTGGCGTGTGTCACTGGAAAAGTATTTTTATTCTGGGTTTCTTTTTGCACTTTCCCAATTCAATTCAAGGTAGGTTTTCGACTGATTAATTTAATGGAGAAATTTTTATCAGCAGAAACCCCGTTAAGTTGAAGTTGAAGCCCTGACCTGAAACCTAGTATGTGAATTAGTTCAAGTTGAAAATGCATTGTTTGACATGCAGATGAAGGTGGATTAAAAAAATGAAACACGAATTTTATTACTTTTTTACGGCGGGGGCGGATTGGTGTCCAGTTCGTGCACGCATTTCATTAATGTTGGGCTGTGAAAATTCTTTGGTACTATTCAGGGTAATATAGCCATTTAACAGGAAGTGAAAGCTATAAAATACTTTACCCACGACATTTGTGTTTACAAGTAAAATGAATGTACAAAGAAATGTGTGAAGGCTAAATAAAACACAGAACTCGAAACAATCCCCTTTACTTGTATATTACCCTGTAAAAGCAATTCCTTATGGTCACATAGAAATTTACGTGTCAGAGACTCATTTCCAATATCGAACGTCACGCCATAAAAATGCATTGTTGATCTTTGATGGAAGGGATTTGCTTTCATTGGAAGGAAGAATGATACACAAATTGCCTCTGCCAGAGTTTGCCGAGCTTAAAATCGAAATCGAAATGAGAGCAGAAAGAGAAGGAAACAGCAGCGGAGAAAGTGGAGAAAGTAAAGTTTGAGCGTATTTATATCAAAAGAGAAAGAAGACTCCTGGTGATGGTGGGAGGAGCAAAAGCAACTAAAGCACGGCAAAGGTGAGTGAGTTGGGTTAAAACTCGACAAATGTAGTCTATGTACAGCTTCATAAAGTTGCCAACTTTCTCTGGGGTCTGGTCTGGTCTTCGAAATGAAGTGAGTGAGTGAGGTTAGTGGAAAGTGGATCATTTCATTTTCGTCTTCATTCTATTCTCTTGTCTATTGAATATTGAATTTACTTTTGCTTTGCTGTCTCTCTCGGAAAGGAAGAGTGGGGGTTATGGGACTTAGTTGGAGTTGAAGAAAGAGAGAAACCAACAAAACAACGATTTTATTTCCTTATATCACGACACGATACACAATTCTGGCGTACTCGGGGCCAATTTCATTCAGTGTCTGCACGTGGAGTGGTCCCGTTTTCGGATGGTTAGTTGGGTTGAGCAAGTCTTGGTGGGCTTATTCTTGAACATGAATAGTGAAGTGGATAACCATCAAGCAAATTATTACTTCCCAGTGCGACCATAACAAATATGGATTGTAGACGGAGTTTGTCTTATACTCAAGGGGATAACTTCACGTTGTATGTGTACAGATACTGGGCTGGATTGTGATACATAAGAGACAACCCTTTACTCTTTCTTGCTGGTTTGTATACTGCTATAATTATACCAATTTTAAGAATTTAGTCGTCAATGTGTCTCCTATATTGTTTCCGGCCTGTCACTCAAATGAAGGGATGAGTCTAGTTATTCCTGCTTTGGAGAAAGTCGACATCCTGTCTCTCCCTTGCTGTGTTTTATCTACATCTCCATTTCTGTTTTCTCCTGGTTTTCCTGATCCTTTACTCCGGAAAGGATGAATGGAGAAAACAAGATGTAATCCTATCGAACATGATTATTATGATTTTCCTGCAGTAGGTCATAGGTTATCTTTCAAATGATATTGTGAAAGCAAGTTGGCATTGTGTCATGCGTAGCACGATTTCCAATACGTAGCTCTCAAGTTGTCTTTGAAGTCGATGTAAACATGTGAAAACTTACTTGTGTCCAGTGGAGAGTTGAGGCTGACCCCAGTAGTTATAAATTAAATTATCGTTCTGATACCAGCATGATATACAATTACTAGATAATATCTTCGAAATGGACATAACTGATTCTAATACTACAGATATTATTGGATTGTGTGCATGCTCATGCAACTTTGTTGTGTGTGAGGAAAGCAATAGTTGTCAGTTTATTAATAACGTAGAGTGGGTGTAAGACTTTCTACTTTCTCTTTCCATCCTACAATATTTTTTATAGCGTCCATACGGCAGCGACTTGTGAAATCCCGACATTTGAGGGTTATTACTACCATATAATATACAAGAGTTTATTAATGTTCCTTTATTCTGTTATATATATTACGGGAATTTTGTCACATTTATTAATACTTGGGTAAGGTAAGTTTAGAAAAGTATGGCAATGAAGAAAGATTGTATATACAAAACTGCCGTTTTCTCCTCGATTTTGTGCATGTTCATGACAGTAAACTACCAAGATCCAAACAGCAAAAAATGTCAAGTTATTCCATTATTGGCAGAGACTCAAGTCACAGATCAAGAAAAGTTGAAAAATATTCTAATATTTTTAGATAACCCCCAAGTGGGAAAGTTTCAAGTGTGCTGATCCTGCTTTTGAATTTCTATCCTCTCCTTTTGATTTTGAACTGGTTTAATTTCACTCGTTTCAAACATATAACTAGATCGGTTGGGCTTCTCTAAGTTGCGATACCAATTCCATCTCTAAGTTAGTTAAGTGCAAACACTTGGGAAACTAGCCTTATTAGCTTCGTCCAGATTTTGAAGTTGAAGGACTGGAACCTAATTACACAATTAAAATTAGGCAAGCTTTTGTTTTTGTTACGATGAAATGGTCTTAAATAATTGAAGGCCATTTCATATTTAATATTTGCATCTCTCCATCCTTCCCTTACAAGGTCTTTGCTGGAGTCGACAGAGAAAGCCAAAGTAAAGTCATCTGGCTAGAGAACTTTCTCCTCGGGGTGTTTCTGTCAGACTTTCTCCCATTTTCTCTACCCTCTAGTAATTCCAGACTTCTTTTGAGTGTTCGAATTTCTTGGAAAGCTTTTTGGCTTGGATGAACAAGCACGACGAGAAGTGAACAGTTTTTTTACCTGACCTCACCTTTCCCTCTGCTCTCCTGGCGAATATCTATCTCACTCAATCTTCAAGCTATATATGCTTGTACAATGCTCTCCTGCGGCCTTCAATTTACGACAGAATGAATAAGGAAACCAACCTGTCCCCGAATGACTTTCTTCGGAAATTCTTCTCAACTCTTTTTATATCCTGGTGAAGTTAAGCTTTTCAATCATTTGAGAACGGAATAAAAGTAGAATTCTTGTTTTCTACACCAAACCATGACTGTCATTGGCATCAGTAAAAAAGCAGGATTTTTTTTACACGGGATACACTCAGTCAGAGAAGTAAGTAAAGTGCAAGCTCTTTGCTTTACTTGACATTTTACTGGAAAAAGGTCACGGCGTGTCGGTATGGGTGAAATTGAGTTTGATACCTGGTCAGGTTTCTTTCATTGAGAAATTGATACGTAATAAAACTAGTGTGTATCTCAATTCATTCGTTTGATTTCGATTTCTCCAGTGGATCGGAGAGTAATGACGGTTAAGAGATGTCGTAGTACAATCTATAAATATATACATTCTATTTAATGCTATTGATTTTTTACTATTTATCTCTGCTTATTAGCAAAACCCAGACCGAAGTAGGGGATAGAATATCGTCAGAATTTTTGAAAATGTCAGTCACGTACAAACGATAAGCAGGCGTCTGTCCGATAAATAGGAAAGTCTTGCTATAAATAGTACGGTAAAACCGCCTCCATTTCGACTTGTTATGACAATCAGGTAAAAACGAGGATTCCTTGACTCTGACTGCTTTTGTTTATCGATTACGTAAGTTGGAGTCACTCGAGTGGAGTGGATCTTGTAGCTTTATCCAGGGGACATTGTACAAAATACCATACTACTTTTGGCATTATTACGCAACTTTTTGTGGTTAGCATGATTTGCTTGACTGGAGCTTGTTAATATTTTAGAGCAGACGGTTTTGCGGAACGGAGATATACGTAAACGTTGTTTGGAATTATATTAATCCTTTTGTCAATGCCACGGAATCAAAAATTACTTTGGTGAGTTTTTCCATCTGGTTAGATATTTATATAGATACTTTAATCAATATTATCTACAAACTTGACCGCTCCCGGTTGTGTGCACAACAGTAAATAAAACATCAAATTAAAGTATGAATGTCTACTTGTCTGTGTAAATACTCTAAGAATATACTGGGTTACTAGATGCTCTAGTTGGAGAAAGATAAAATACAAAGAATTTTAATGTTTCCCAATTCCACCCTGGGAAAGCAGTTAATACTCAAATATTTATAGGCGATGAGCATGTTGGGACCTTCCATTTCGTGCAAGCTAACTATCACGCAAATAAAGACGGATGATGCATTTATAAAAAAACTGGCTTACTATTTGACCGTGAATTATGCTGGCCTTGCTAAATCTTTCTGATAATTAACTCATAACAAAATTTCATTGGACACAAGTCGTTAGAAAGCAAAAGTTTAAGGAAAAACAATGAAGGTCATGACGGCCCACATTGTCAATTTAAAGACAAACTGTGAGCTATATCATCTCCATTTTGTTTCATAAAGTGTCAACAGAGCTCCAAATTAGTCTCTGTACACCTCCCACTTACAGGCATCCATCAATTTGACTCAATTATTTACCATTTTTGTCTTGGGCTATCGGTTTCTCCGCTTTTGGTCCTGTCATTCATAATGACATCAGTATCATATCAGTACATGATGAATATTCGCAACATTTGTGAATGCAGATCAGTTTTTTGTTCCAGAATTGAGTCATTTATTTTCTCGACCTTCCAGTTTTATTGAACAGTGCCAAAACAAGTCCGAGCACAATCAGTGCTGCTTTGTATTTTAGACCCAGCGAGCAATAAAATATATTATTCAATGAATGCGATGAATTCGTTTGATTGAGGCAATTAAATTACTCGTTGTTAATTACGCCCAAATTTCGAATAGTTTGGAACGGCTACAAACTAAAAAGAACTTGAGTTAGTTAAGTTTTTCATGAATCGACGGTTCTGTTTAACATGTAACACAATTTATTAATTGAATTGTTTGTGATATTCATATATTTGTGTGAAATTAAGATAGAAATGGAAGCTCAATTGCATTGTGATTTTGAATTGAGTGTGTAGGTAATTCCGGACTGTACCAGAACATCGTAATGTGCGTTCTGCTCAATTGTTGTCACGATAAAAATTTTGTTAAATTCTCTTTTCCCCTCGTTCACAGTTTTTTAAATAATGTTGTTCTAAAATTCCTTTTATATTATGTAATTCCGCAAACTCCAGCACATTGTTATAAAAGTTAAAAAATCTAACCGGTTTAGGACTGGAAATTGCGTTTACGATTTTTCCAACACGCAGCACTTATGCGTTATTTTACAACATTCGCACAAATGGAGATAGTTTCATGCATATCAAAAAATCCGTCATTTACATGCAAATGGTGGAGTTTGTAGTGGCTGTTTAATAAAAATGCTTCCGTTTGTGTTACATGAACTGGAATAATTTTACTTCACCTTTTCGTGATACCTGTCTTTTTCTAGTATAAATCAAAGTGTAGCCATTCTTTTCAGGAGATTTTGTAGAGACTGCCAGAAGTAGTAATTAATTTGGATCTTTTTATTGCAAAAGAAGTATACTGGGTGAACCCTTTGTTTGACTTTATGAGATTTCAAAAACTTCTAGATTTTGACTGAACACAAACAAAACATGATGTTTGAAAGTTTCGTCATTAGTTTTAAAGCAGTATCATTGTGTGTAGACTTGTGGCTGATTCGTGTCAAAAAGGTAATAATAAGATGTTACTTGGGCTGTTCTCGTCGGATTTTATTAATAAGATATCCTAGTGCTTGTTTCTTCAATTCCTCTAGTTCCATTCCCTTCAACAAAATTCAACAAAATTCTGGTTGTACATCCGAGTTTCAAGTTACTCTGGGTCGATGCTGCTTGAATATGACATTTCTGGCTTTTGTGTTAAAGTTCATAATAAAAGTTTGAAATTTGAAGTTGGAGAACATGTCGTTTAACCTCGCGTGCTAATATTAAAGACTTGAAGAGTGGTTGACTGTGTTTTATTGAAAAACTTCCATGTCTCAATTTTCCATTTCACATGACTCAATCTCGTTTAACTTCCAACTCCAGGTAACTTTTTTTTCCAAAATGTTTAAAATCAATTTAATGATATATTAAATCTCAAACTGAATGTTTTGGAAACGCATCTAATGTGTTCTGGATTCGGCGTACTACCACTTGTTGCTGTATTGTTGATAATTTTGCATTAAATCTATGAAACAAACGAGGTACATTTACAAAATTGCGGATACTTCTTTGTTTCATTCCAATTTTCAATATTTGAAAATGTTCAACATCTTATATTCGAGTTGAACCTGTTATAGTCAATATATTGTAGTCTACCGCTTCATTAAATTTGTGAAGCATTACTTCTTTATTGTTGCGTGGTGGGAATTGGTTTCGATCGGCAACATTCCTAACGAAATTTGAAACATATTGTACAAAAATTATAATTGGCTGATATAAGAAGGGCCGCTAGCTAGAATTGTAATATGTGTTGTGAAGACGTTATCATTATAGCTATAAGTTTGGCTAACTGATATAAAATCCTCAATCACTTTGAATGCATATGTAGTTACATGTGATTTTATTCATACATCACCACACAAGTATAATGGCACTATCGCAGTAGTGAAATACATGGCATTTCTCACATTTGAATTGGTTTTACATGACTATGAATTAATTCAGAGACATCAACATCTCCATTAAGCGTTTCACATCGGATTTTTTTCCCACCTTTCTTTTGTTAGCCTGCAAAAGTCGAAGGAACATTTCATTTCTTAACAGCATTTTATGCACATTTATGCTCCCGTTTTCAGTTCCGTCTCGTTAAATTAAAAAATGCATGCCAAGACATTTTCCAACTTCCATTTTACCTCGGCCACTCACTAAATAATTACGAATCAAAACCTCAACCTCCTTCCTGGGTCAGAGAAAGGAAGTCCAACATTCTCAGAACATTTTAAGATTAAATTTCAGAACGATGTTTAACGAAACGAGGAATGAATTTTGTTACCAAAGTTCGAGATCAAAGTAAGGTTAGTCGAGTTAAACACGGTGTTAAAGCTCAAAATCTATGCAGTCAGACCAGCCAGATAGTGCCACCCAGCTAATTGCAAGTTTTCATTCCAACAACTCAAACTATGTAGGATACAAATCTAGATTTTCTTGATCTCATTTAAGCCAAGTTGAGCTGTAATGTGATTTAGTGAATTAATTTCCAACTTGTTTTCCTCTATCCTGTCCTCCTGGAATTCATTCTTTTAGCTTAGCTAGACAAGAAAATCTTTACTTTCTCCGTTTTTGCTTACCTTACCATAAGTTTACTTTCTCTTAGTTTGGGAAACGAGAATTCACCTGTCCCAGTTTCCTTACTGAATGTTGCTCTTTTGCAAAAGTGTAAAAGCAATTTACTTTTACAGCTTTAGGGCTCGTTAGGTTTTGGTTATGGCTGGAAAAGCAAGAGAAAGAAAGTCTTTCTTTCTTGTTACAGCATTGCTTTGGTGGGCTTGTCGTCTTTTATTTTTCATTGAGTTGCATTTTTTATTCTTGAACGGCATCGCACAGATTCATTCCATTTACTCAATGGAACTACATATTATTCAACTATTGTGTACAACTAACCAACCTGAGCCAAACTGTTTTTTTCAGTTGCTGGCTGCCAAATGATGTGAATCGTGGTGGTTTTCGTACGTTCTCCATTGTCTGTTTTTTTTTTCATTGGAATTCGTTACCCACCATGGTTCAATACGAGTATTACAGTTATTTGCAAATTATTATGGGGAAAAGAAAACCAACTACGACTGTAATTTGTTAAAGTTGTATTTATTATTATTTGCAATATCATTTCGGATGCAGTTTATTGTTTCCTCTATTGAGTTTTTCCTACGTTAAGAAACACACTTCCTTCATTGGCAAAGCTTATTTGCTTCTCGTATGGCTTATACTGATAACTGAACCATAGATCTTGACGCTTCGGGAATGAGAACTAATTTGTTTCAATGTACATATAAAAGATACCTATATAATTACAAAACTTAAACGAGATAAATGAAAAGATTAGCTAAGAAAACTAAGCAATGCTTGTCTTTTAGAAATGATCTTTGAAACATGTAGATTAAAAGTATACAGTTGTTTGGCACTAGTTGGTGCATTTTATCTGTTCCGTTACATCATTTATGTTACAACGTCTTATGCACTAAACGTACCAACATATACACTACGTTTGTGTGTGTAATTCATGTTTTTATAACTTGAACTTATAACTAGTCCTCTGGTTGATAGTTCAATATTCTCGCCGGGGTTGGATTCCCTGTAAACTTTTGTCTGTTCAAATAAAACTGTCGGATTCCTTTTGGCAGATGCAGGAAGCATATTACAGATATAGCATTTGGTTGCAGTTAACACCAACGTAAAAAAGAGTTGAAGGTTTGTACGTCTGCTATCATAATGTTGCAGGTGTCGGTGTCATTTATCTTTGGCAACACCGAACCCACCCGTATATGTGGGCTTATCTTTTCTATACACCAACAGCTAATGACTAACTGAAGCATTAATGTTTTTGAATGTGTGATTGAGAGCAAACTTTGTAAAAGGTTGCTGCGTGTCATACTTACTGGAGTATTACAATTGTCAGCATTACAAAATGATTGTGGTACGGTAATTAAACGGTTTTAAATTGTCAGGTTATTTTGCTTATTCGAATATTTGTTTCATATATCTATACTTAAGAAATGAGGCACGAGGTTCTGTAAATAAATAAATGAATCTGTGTATAACCAGATATAATACGAATGCAGAATATATGTATTCAATATGTCTCACACAGAATAATTTCAATGAGGAAGAGGTTATCCGAGTAATTAGGAGTACCAATATCCCGAGCATTTTGCTTTGCTAATTGTCTGCGTATTTATTTGCAATTCAAATTCAATGCTCATAAAGATTTTCAGGTATTGTTGAATGGTGTACATGTGCATTTTATCTGTACCACATTATCATCACGAAACCAGCATCCATTCCCTGTTTTGCACCTATATGACAAACATATTAGTATATACTTTACTCCGTGGTAAAGAAATTTATTGCAAATCATCCCTACTTTATTATGACAGCAGTAAAAATCATTTGTTACAGAACTCAAGTAATTCTGGCCAATACTTTTTTGACGCAGTATGCTGCACGTACCAGTAAAATTACTTTATGCTTATTTTCCTTAAATTTTATTGTGGCTTACTGACGTAGATTCTTGGAGGCTAGGAAAACACGAGAAATATTGACTTTACGTTATTCCATATTTCTAACGATGCTGTAATGAAAACCAGATATGAGTGGTTTGTGTAAAAAATCCTTTTTTGGCTTGTTCCTCTAATACTATGATTTTCCAGAGTTTTTACGATCGGCCGTACTTGATAGATATAGTTGTCGTGTCTCAGAAACTATTCTTTAGTGCATACCTTTTTTGTAGGTTATACCAAAGCAGTAAGTGAAATAATCATTTGATCAGCAGTTTGAATAATACAATTTCCACTACATTTACTTTTCCTTGCAGTGTTGTCTTTGACAAAATTGAATTCACTTATTTTTTCATACTCATGGTTTTTCACGATATTCTCAGAATTTTGTCCCTTTATAAAATTCAGAGGGCTAGTTTGCTTAAGGGAAGTTTGAAGTAAAAAAGAATCCTGCAAATTGACTAATTATTGCCTTTCCTACCACCGAACAAGCCACCATTAGCTTTAAATTGGTCCCTATTAGTAGCTTTCTTTCCGCCCGGGTTCTAATAGGATGGAGAAAGTTGTCTTTATTTGTGTCCGTCGATCCAGTTTCATTCCATGAACCATTATTTGGATTGGATGAGGAAAGGAATTTGTAATATCCGGTGAGGGGATATAAGGACAAGTGAAAACATTTGAGTTGGAACAGGATGAGTGAGTACAACCAAAAAATGTGACCCATCCTTAAGCGGAGTCGTTGACGTTGACTTTGGCGTTGGTAAGGAAGAGTCGGGATTATCGATTGAAAGATTAAATTCCATCCAATTCGAATTATTTGTACAATTTTCTTCCTCTCCACTCTCGGACTGCCTGCTGACAGTTTAATTGAACCAAGAGATTCGGACTGGTCGGCTTGATGCATGCGTTTCAATAATCTCATCATGTTAGACTGCAACATTATTATGTTATGATAGAGATAAACATATTTCTTTCCCACATATGTGTATATGCCTTATTAAAATAAATAAATTTTTGTTTTTTTTCTTGCAGGGTATTTTATCGTGGTTGAAGGAAATCCTTAAATTTTTCTGAGAAAAATGGAGAATCGCCCCCGCTATCGTGTTCCGGACGAGTTAAGGGAAACTTTGCTCGATTTTACGATCGCCTACTTGTTAGAGCGACCCATCAACTTGGTCGATTTCGGACTAAACTTTTTTCAACGTCTTCAAGGAGATGGGGGAGGAAGAAGAACTTCAGGTTCAACTCAAAACGCTGCAGGAGGAGCAGTGAATGGTGATGAGAATGACGGTAAGTAGAAAAAACATACTTTCTTTTATTACTTTGAACCGAACCATGTCATCTTCACATTGTCACAGTATCATTAGTTCGGATATAGGTGACTTTTATTAAATGCTTTCTCCTTTAATTATTTTTTAATGGCAATAAGTTATGAGAGATCATTTGCGTTCAAACATTTTAACTATACACTTTGATGACGCACCTGAGTATCTGAATCTGCTCAACACCATTTTCGTTTTACTTAAGTTAGGAATTACAAAAGAGGATTTGCAATTCGTTGAAAAGTTCTTGAAATTCAGGAGATTTGTATTACTTTTCCTCTTGCATTATTGCTACATTCTTGGTATTTTGGGATCATGAGGATTGAGAGAGGGTTCTGTAGAATTAAAATTTTCAGATTTATTTCCCATCCTATAAATCAGACCGATGGTTGTACAGATATCCAAAATAGATATTATTGCAAATGATACCTTCAATAATTTTGTAAGTCTTGATGTACATCACTATATATGGGTAGATGTCAAACTTGTTACATGTTTAGAATAAGCATAAAGGATTATAATAAGAAGCTAACTCGCCATTCGTTACTCCTCTTTTATGCATTCAGTCCATTATTATGCTGTAAATATTGTCAGTATTTTCATATCGCCTCATGTGAGCCGAGGTATAATTTGATGAGATTTGTGATGAAATTTTCTTTATTCCCTCATAAGCTTGAGAAATGGCTCACTGTGTCTGACTGGCGTATATGCGTTTGTAGGTGACAAGCTTATTCTCCTTGTCGTACAAACTAAATCGGTGGAAAACTTTCCTGGTTATCTTAAGACTTTATATTAAAGCAATTTTTTATATTTAGTAAAGATTGCGTTGAGAACTTATACAATCTCGGCCCTGTTCGTTAAGATGGGAAAGGTTTGAAAAATGAGACTTGACAAGAAACTTTACTTAAATTTATTTGATATGTAATGGGGATCTCTTTAAATTAAGCGTTTTCTCCAAACTTTGCTTGCTTTTCTTCCTTGGCCTTGTTCTCAATAATGTATGCAAACTAAGTAAAGTATGTGAGAGAACGAATTTCGCTTTGAGGCACAAAAGGAGACAGACATTTTACGGACAATTGACTAGTTGAAAATAAATGAAAGAAGAAAGTTCTTATTTAGCTCGGATCCAAGTGCATTTGTGTATCATTGGAAAACGATAAAACAAATATTAGCCTAGCTCTTGTGGTGTCTGCATTATCTTGTCGTTGTCTTCGGGTTGTTTAGCTCGGTTTGATTTGCTCGTAGGTGACAGATTGTGGGATGTGATGTGAGACAAAAATACTTGGGGTTGACTTTCAATTAAGTCTGAATTTTGATGAAGAATTAGGATTTGTAGCCGTATTCCATCTCCTCGTTATCCAAATATTTACTTTCCTTCTGCTACTGTGACACACTCCGGTAACAATGGTTTACACTCATTTACTTATTTGCTACATATCAGAAATAGGATAATATTTTCTGTCTACCTTACACATTTCCTTGATTATTGCTCACTGTCCGTGTCTTGGCTTTGGCTTCTACTGTTCATTCTACAATTGAGGAAAATCGATGTCTTTTACACATATACTGAAACATTGAGTGTGCAACACGATCCGAGGTATCTACTTTCTCCCTCTTCTTCGCATCCATCCAGTACGTAGCCCATATATTTATTTCACAATTTATCAAAGTGAAAGTTATACACTGCTAGTCTACTCTGGGCCATAGAGATAGCCTTACCACACCACACCAACCTCAACCATCTAAATTCAGCTGGTGCCTTCGGTTTCGGTTGTTTAAAGTGAATGGGACTCTGACCACCAAAAAGGGTTGCCCTCCACATCAACAGAATTTCTCGCCCACTTATAGCATCCTGTATTTTCTTACAATTCTAGAGAAGTATTCAATTTAATATATGTTTGTCTGCGCTTTGTAGGTACCACACGCTCAAAAACCGTACGTAGAAATAGATGCCATAGGCTGCCCACGTGTACTTTCGCATCGTTCTTTGAAACTGGAGCGAGATGAAGATTTATAGTGGCAAGAACTGTAAAAAATACTATTCGTACATCCCAAGTGGGCATGTTATTACAAGTAGGCATGTTATTACAAGTGGTTGGCAGACGGGGAAAGTAATATAACCAGTCAGCGAACCGCAGGCTAAAATTTATAACGTGATCCCGAGCCCCAGCCTGTTCATTCTTTTTTATCCTCTTTTCATCATTGAGAAATTGGAGAAATCATGCATCTTTAGAAATATGCCGGTTTGTAGTTCCTCATCCCAAGTCACCACCAGATAATTGAAGAGGAATATCGGGCTGTATTCAAATTTGAGCCACAATCCTCTTTTACTATTCAGATATTTCGTGGAGAAAGCTAAGTTAAGCTTGTGGCTATGAGAAGGAGTGGATTTCATTTCATGAGCCTGGCTGAATTGGTTGCATGGACCAAAGTAATTTGTATGACAAAAAGAACAGAATAGTTTGGCAAGAGCAATTGAAATCGGAGAAAGGTAAAGGGAGAAACTGGAGAGGTCCGGATTTTGTGTTCTGTTTTAACCTACTGTAAAGCACCAGATCAGTTAACTTCTGTGGGTTGTACTACATGCAGTAGGCCGTATTAGCGAGGATCTCGGATATTGTTCATGTACAAGGGATTGGGTTTCTTGATAAGTTACCCTTCTTGATTGTGGAAAGCAGTATATATGTATGAGTAGCATGGGAAGAATAGAAACGAATTGTTGATTCACATGGGAAGAGTTGAAAGTTGGTTATTTGTTGGATCTGGGTGGGTGTAAGTCAAGAGAAGTGGTTTGAACTA
>JAAXNX010000926.1:0-21685 GCA_036491905.1 Folsomia manolachei
TTTTTTTAGAGCATCACACATTTTCTTTAAAAATGAGATTAGTTGAAACGGAAAAGAAAATAAATTTGATTTCACTTCACGTCATGCTAGTCAACCAGGTTAGTTGAGCAAATGGAGTGGGGTGGCAAAGGGCACGACAAGGGAAACTAATGCAAATCTGTATGTATGGCCGGATTCTGTTTTGTATTTTACTTTTCTGTAGTTTAAGAAATGAGAGATGTGACGTTATGCATACAAATTTTTAGGCTATAAGTTTGGTAAGGGAAAGCAAAGACAAGGAGTGAAGAGAGAGCGAGAGAGAAAGCAAAGTTTTGTTCTATTCCCGATTTTGTGACCTGATTCCAGAAACTCCCGATAGGTTGGGTAGGCAGTACCTCTATTACGACAGGCTATACTCAAAATGTTATGATGCTTCTGTAAAATTTTAACCAGCCTAAAACAATGTTACCAATTTCCATCATAATATCGGAAATGTTGCCGAAACTGGTTTTTTATCGTGTACTTTTGCTAACAAAGTCTTGCAAGACTGTTCTAGCAAGCAAATAAACAAGTTGTAATATTGGTTTCGCAATAATAATGACGGCAATAAAATTCAGGAGTGAGTGGCAGAGTAGTGGTAGAAATTGCTATCGTTGGAGGATAAAGACGAGTTAGTCCCACCTCACTATTCGAATAATTATTATTGCTGGACTTTGCTTCTGGCTTGCTTAAATATGTACATGCCACTTATCGTTCAATTTTCATGCAATACAAATGCAACAGCTCGGAATAATTAGAGCGTGCTAAACTTAATTATAAGTGTGCAACTTTTAAATACCTCACTTCTCCAATCGAGCAAAGCTCCTTCTTTGTTTGAGGTGGATAAATGTTGTTTTTTAAACGTAAAGCATTCTGCTTAAATTGTATACTTAATGTAATCTGTGTACATTGCATAAGTCCTATTCCATTTTAGCATATGTCTAATCAATCTAAATCTAAATAAATTCTGTAAACGTTGTTGTGTGGGCGGAGACAACGGCAGTGTGCTTTGTAGATGTTTCAAGTCTAAATTGGCACGGAATAGTAGGAACACAACCCGGATTTTTAAATACAACAGTGACGAAGTATTTTCGTAAGGAGGACTCTTACCAAGTACTTATACAAGTTGACCTTCATTGTTAAGCAAAGTTCTCTGCCCTTTAGAAACTTTATTCAACCGCAATATTGTGTAAATGGCATCAACTGCCTTACTTGTACAATTAATAGACAAAAAGAGCAGTAATCCAAATTAAATCAGCCTAGCCTAACTACTCTACTTGCAAAACGACATCGTATTTGGCAATAAATAATTTCAACAAAAACTTTACTCCCCGCTGCTTATAGTTAATCACATTCATCCGACTTAGAGACATGACTGAAAGATTTTTTCTCCATCTTGTCAAGCTTTATTTTGTATACTTATTGCAATGTATCGATCACCGCCACCCGACCCGAACAAAATAGTTAATCAACTAAGAAAACGTTTCCAAAAGTTTGATTAATTTCTAAAAGAAACGATGCAGAACGCTTTCGTTGAAAGAAGCAAAAGGTTCATGTCAAAAGCTGACATTGCTATTTCTTCTAGTCTTCTTACAATTAATGACTGAATGAATAAATTGGAAAAAGGTTAACTCAACTAGAACCAGGGACACCGCCGTATACGCATTTCTATACAGAAAAGGGTTAGCTTAGCCCAGTGTTGATGTAGAGCTTTGCTGAGAGATTGCTGACGCTGACATTCTCAGTTTTCTAATATCTCTGCTTCCCCAGTCCAAAATTATTTCAATCCCGTTACGTATTTCCACTCATTATTCAACACCGCCATCCATACCATTCTACAACCTAACCGAGCCACTTCTGCATCCCGTCNCTGCATCCCGTCCAAAGTTTTCCGGACAACTGGCTCTGAAATGTAGAGAAAGTTTATCAAAATCATTCCAAGCCAAGTGAAATTTATCTTGGTCGACTACTTCTACAATGAGACTTTTTTGTAAAATTCCTAGATAGTTGGTTTTAGAGGAAAATGTTAATTTTAAATATCAACGGAACTTTGGTTTTTATCTCATCTGTATTGGAAGACAAAGCTGTTCCTTGCCGCAAGATGAAAAAGAGGGTGACGACATGAGACAAGACACGGAACGAAGGGAGAAACGGACTGTCTGATTTTGAAAAGTGAGTTTGTAGATTGAAACTATGCCACAACGTAGCAAGATGATGATGATGATGAAATATGTGACCCGTGGATAGAAGTACGGTAGGTATTCTTTTCATCCTGACGTCTCTTTCGCAATTAATCTGCTTCACATTTGGTATGTGAGCACCCGGAATTGTGCAATTAACAAGAGAGTGAATGGCATCATCTCCTGTTACCACATATTTCGATGCTAGGCCGTCTTTTGTATGTGACTGCCATCATGCAAGATGTTATTACTGCGGACACAAAACAATGGGCACAAGTTCACTTACATAGGTTCGGAAGATAATGTACAGGATAGGGGTAGCAATTTCAATGTGTTTGACATTTTTTCATGTCCTAAGAGTTGGTAAATTTGGCCACTTTTTTACAGTGCAGATGGCTGATGTAGATGAGAAATTGCATGCAGTCTTACACAACGATCTACATAACAAGGAATTAACTGACGCGAGTTAAAATTAAAGAAACGAAAGCAAAATGATCGAGTAAGGACATAATACTTTAAATATTATTTTTGTTATATTTTTGTGTTTCAGTAATTTATTGATAAATCCACTACACTGTGCTTGAAAATGCCTAGATTAAACCAACCTTAATATCTATATAATTTAGCATTGCTCATCGCCGATGTACATATGTATCTCCGCAAGTTGAGAAATTTGTTTCGACCAGTCAAAAAGAATTCACATATTTTCATTGATCTCTATGAAATTATGGTGTGATAAATTTAACTTTTTTCAACGTTCAATGA
The DNA here is from genome assembly GCA_036491905.1 of Folsomia manolachei. NCBI lineage: Eukaryota > Metazoa > Arthropoda > Collembola > Entomobryomorpha > Isotomidae > Folsomia > Folsomia manolachei. The sequence continues at coordinate 2,964 of JAAXNX010000926.1, forward strand.
TTACCTAAATGTACATACTACTAAGCCATGGTGTCTGGCTCACTTGATCATACTCAACATTTACCACCAGACAGGAGCTGGCCGGTTGGTTTGGCTTGGTGGAGACTTCCCTTCCGGTCCAGCCAAAGAGAAAAATCGACTGCCATTATGGACGCCCTATGCGACTGGTAATTTATCTTTTATTCTTTTCCTTTCTCCATGTGAAAGCATTCTCGGTTTCCTATTTTTCTTTGCAGGTTTTTTTTCGTTCCCTCACTGCAGATGCTCTTAGGCTTAAAATAATATAAACTACCATAAGGGTATGAGTCAAGGTTTCCCAATTTTCGGCACTAACAGCAATATAATCTGAAAATAGCCTCACTATTCACATTATAGAGAAGAATTGCTCTCGCAAAAAATCATTATCGATTGCAACGTGTTTGTCAAATCAGGCAATATAATAAATTTAAACCTCACTTTGTTTTGAAAGTCGTGTATAATCTGTCTAGAAATTTTTATCATGTGATGCGAGAACCTTACAGTTTTTTATATATTTGCTATCGTCTTGGATCGTCACCCACATTAAATGGCAGAAATGCTGAGCAGAACATTGCACCGTAAATAGCACAAGATTCTGTCCTGAGAAGATGAGACTTTTTTGAGAATGAATGTCCGACTGTAAAGAAAGTAGAAGACGAGCCCATGAATTGTCCTCACGGTTTTTATCTGCCGTGGCCACACACATATCTCACCGGCCCATCAATTTGGATCCATTCTCCACACTTTCCCTTGCAAACTTGAACCATCGTCTTGGGCCTAATGTCATCCACCCACCTTTCAATCTTCTTTTACTGACTGCATTCACTGCTAGGGGTGTGACTTGTAAGGTTGGCTCTGACTGCGGGTGTATAACTATGGAACATAACGTAACGATGCATGCCAAAGACCACGATTGTTGAATTTTTCTGAGAAAGTCGTGGGAACCGTAAAGTGAAAGTGGTAGATGAAAATTCTCTCATAAAGTTGCCTTCGTACATCATGCGTGGCTTTATTTATTGCCATTTTTAGTACTTTTTGGATTGACCCGAAAGAATTGAAAGAGGATTGTTCCATGTCTACGAAATCAGAAACGGTTTGGAAGGAAGCACCTTTGGAGAGTTGTCGCCATGCATCATCCTCGCCCATTCTTGTTTATGCAATAATTCATAAAATATAAATAGAATTCATTCTGTGATACGTTGGACCAGTAGGGCGGCATATTGAGTTGAAAAAAAATTGAATCTGCTTTCCGAGTGGGTCGTGGTCTCTGGCCATATTTCTACTTTTGTTGTTTGCAATCATGCTATCATGCAAATATTCGTATATGATTGTTAGATGGAGGTGGATAGAATTCTGGATGAAATATGTATACTTGGAAAAACTATAGGTTGAGCTGAGTGAAGCCAGCCATGGAATAGTGGAGAAGGCAAAGTAAAATTGAGACAGAGAAAGTCGAGTTTGAAGAGAATAATTCACCATGTTTTATGAAACTTTGAGGTTGGCAAAGTTCAAAGTTACTTTTTCATCAGATCCGTCAGGCATTGGGCTGTGCAGTCATATTTGTCTACTTCCAAGTACCGTTTGTACCTAAACCAACCGCCGGGTTGTTGAAGTTGTGTGGGTTATGTTATCATTTTATCAAAAAAGTGGGCGAAGGATCCTTGAATTATAACCCAACGTCTTTGAGATGTACGATGGCCGTGGGTATAAGCTAAATAGCAAATTCAATACGATATTGAAAAAAAAATTGTTTAATGATCTTCGGTGTGTGTCATACATAATTGTTGAAAGACAAATTCCAAAATGGAAATTCCTTAAATTACTAAAATTTGTCTTGTGAAGAAATCCAATTGTTACCAAACGATGTTCATGGATGAATGCAAATAGTGTAAAGGACGTATGTATTCGTATTCTAGAGTTGATCACAAGTGGAGAATGGAGACGTGGAGCTCCATTTATTTGCCTTTCTTATCCGTGTAGTAGTGGGAGTCGAAGAAGGAGGCAATGATGCGAAAATGTAGATAAATCTAGAGAAAAGTCTCGATACTGACGCTCAAATTAAGTAGATGGAAAGTTTGTGTTGGGCCAAGATAATTCAGTGACTCCGTGCTTGTCATATACTAATGTTCCTTTCAATTAAACCAAATCTTCTGTTTCCCACTTCTGTATTTTACGACCTCTCCCAATACTCACCCTGCCCTGACGACCTAGCTGCTTTCCCTTTCCCCCAATGGATAACAAACTAACCACTATTTCCTAGCATATCCGTAAGATATGTACAAGTAAGGCTTTTTAACTCAGTAATAGAAAGTAACAGTCTGCTCTATTTCAATGAAACAAACGCCGAGTTTTGAGCCTGGTCGGGGCGGGTGGATCTGAACTGTTTGCTGCTGATCTAAAGTGAAATTCCTTCCGCAGATATTTCACTGCATTTCATTCCTCTTCTTTATTTCTTTTGACTCGCTGTAAAACTTTTCTAATGTTTTTCGACCAGACCCTCATCTCCTAACCATTCCCAGTCCTTACTGCTACATACTAACATAGAAGCAAGAGTCAAATGTTCAACTCAACTGAAGTCAACTTTACTGATTTCTTTTTTCTTCTACTGCTGTCGTGAAAGCCTTCAAAATGAGTTTTACACAAGTTGCCTAATGCATTGTACATATTAGTATTAGTTGGAATTGGAAATGTGGAGTAGGCAGATTCCAACGTTAGGAGGAGAAAGTTGGTTGTATAATTTTACTTGAAGTTAAGACTGGTTCGCCCTGGAGAAATTGAATTGAGACGAATTGGCTTGACATAACTGGGATCAATCTGCCCCACTCTGTTATAAGATAGAGAAAGTTTTCATACATGATCCAGTCCTCACATATGTATGCATCAAGTTCTGGAATTTAATCCTTTTCAAGGGCTGATGTATCTTTCCATTCTGGGCAGGACTCCGGAAAAAGTCAATCCAAACTGATGAACGAAAAGATTATGTTTTCTTGTAAGTAGTCTAACAATGCAAATACTTAATGGAAGTAAATATCTATCTATATTTCTATCAAGCCTGTCTTTTTCTTGGTTCACATCACATCGCATCACATCGTGGAAACCATGAGAGATTGGAACATTATGTCTACGCCAAGACATGATCCGATCCAGCTCAGGAAGCAAAGCTCCTGAAATTATCACATATTATCCAACAGATAGAAAGTTATTTGAACTCACTTAAGCGAAAGTCGTTTCGAGGAGAATGAGAGAGATTGAGGAGGAGCTTGCTTGGCCTTCCTGTTCCATAGTCGTTCCTTCGTTCTGGTTCGTGTCTCATCCTCTTCAGCCAAGCCAGCTCAGAACAAAAATCCAATATTGGCCACGCTTGGTGAAGCACATTGGTGAATCTCTTGAAACCATGTTCCATCTGTAGTAGTGGTTATATCATGGTCAACTCCATTAGTTTTCAATTTATTAACTCTATTCTACTCTCTCTTCCTCTCAGCCTTGTCTAAACCAACACTGCATTTATTTAACCCATACTTTAATCAATCTCACTACGATTACTTGTACGACTGAAAATGCTTTCTTTTTGCCAAACCCAGGCCCACCCCACCAAACAAATCCAAACTACTGCTGTACTGTAGTGTAAAATAAATAAAGCCAAGTGATGAAATGAAGTCCTTCTACCATGAATAGAACAAATCACTCACACCACCAACCACTACGAGTTGAAGTGGAGTCAACTCAGCCAACCCAACTTGAGCCAACAAGGACCGGATGGAATGCTGTAGCGTATTGTGCTTATAAGGGCTTCTGTGCATGCGGGTGCTCGGAAACGACAAAATTAAATCTGCTCAGTCCTTTATTACTTTGACTCAATGTATTGTGTTCTCAAATAGTAGATCAGGTTCGAAAACTCATAAACCTCCCGGAGCTCATCTCATCTCCAGTCTTCAGCCTGTTGTACATGGCTCACTGAATTCCCCTTGGTTTACATGGTCCATTGCTTTTGTTCAAGATCTACAATGTACTAATGTACAGAACAATCTAACCTCAGTAAAGTAAAGGAGCAAAGTAAGCAAAGTACATAAGGGTAGCATTGTTCGTTCTACCCTAGATAATGGGAGAGTTTTCAATCCATCCAACCGATGGTTGGGTAGTCGTGGTGATCCATCTACTGTGACTGAATGGATCTACCCATGCCACAATATATGCACAGCACTGCGTGGGTACTTATTGGATCCGGTTTTCCAAAAAAATGAATAAACTTGAGGAAGAACTGAAGCACATAGGAAGATGGGGAAGTTCCCAAATTTCTGTTCATGTGGTGTGGTTGTAAGATGGATGAAGCAATGGATTGAGAGAGGATGAACCAAAGCAAGGCTGGAGTTGATGTTATCCGTTCTAATTTTGTTTCTCTTATCTTGAGTGCTGCACATGTCTAAGTAAATAGTTCATTTCTATCTTTATGTATTTACTCCAGCGTTCCCCATCATCCGAATATTATAGAAGTACTAGGGAGAGTTGTAGATTGGTGATGTCAGAATTCAATTCATTTTTGTTCTTCTGCTGACAAACGCAGGCAAAACTTTAGTTCATATCACTTTCCCCTCTTGCTCTTCAATGAATATTCAATCATCAATTCCTCGCAAAGAGTAATAATAGAAACGAGACAAAAAATTGGATATATTAATATTAACAAAAATGACTCGGATAATATTTATGTTTTCTCCATTCAGAATTTGGCACACTCCATTTTAATGATTCTTGAGTTTCATCAAAAATGACGAAATCAAACCAAAACTACCTACGAGTGACTACAAAAACACCCGAAAACTCTGAAAGAGAAAGTTGACACACCGACCAAACGGAAATTAAAAACAGTCGCAGCCCAGTCCCGTTGGTTCAACGTCAACCACAAAAATATTTCAACGTCGCTTCATTTCCTACCGCCATCCAAATGAAAACTAAGGTAAATGCAAGGGCGCAGCATATTTGGGTTGTTGGCGTAAAAACAAAGAAGATTCAGCCAACCCATCAGCTCACTTCACTCACATTGAAATTTAATGATTACCACCACCACCACCAGGAAAACAAAGACTTCATTTTCATATAATAAGTAGTAGACGCCTAGACCTTCACTCACCGCAAATAGTGAAAGCAAGCCACATTACGTTACTTCAACCAGTCGACAATGAACATGAACAAAAACATCAAACTTTGGGTCTGCTGCTAGACATTGCAACAGCAACTGACTGGCTGACTGACTGAGTAAAGTAAGTAAAGTGAAGTAAAAGTAAATGAACAAACAACCGCCGGCTGTCATCTTTCCTGACACTGACATGCAGATTTCATTGAAAAATCAAGCAAGTTCTCTCTCCTGACGTATTTAATACCTGAATGAAGGAGTTATATGCTCGTTTTTATGCATACACCACACCAACTAAACCAAAACCAGCCAGCAGCCACAGTGAAGCTGGGATAAAACACATATCCCGAAGGAAGAAAGTGAAGAAACTATTCTATTGCATTGAGTTGTACTATTCCAAGGGATGGAGTAGCATTACAATTTTCAACCACTGATAATCTATTTATTCACCTATCTACTACTACTTCTTCCCTCAAGCGCTTCCCAATATTGAACTTTATTCTACTACTCAGGCTACGTCCAAACTTCTAGAAAGTAGTGGAAAAGTGACGGACTGACATTGACATACACATAAACACTACGCACTAACCAAACCACATCCAACAAGCTAACATAAAACTATGTAGGAAGTACGATGCTGTCTACAGCTCCTGCCTGCCACTCCCAAAAACTACAAATTTTCCTTCGACCATGAAAAACAATGAAGGTGAAAGTTGTAAGCCGACAGGTGAGTGAAGACCGGGTGATGTGACGGCTCTATCAGATCCGATATCCTATCTTTGTAATTCCTCAAAGTTGAATTGAATTGAATTCCATGGAATTGAAAAAACAAAACCAAGCATGTGATTGCGTTTAGCAGCTAAGCGTAATATAAATAGTTCAATACAATAAATATTTGTATAACATAGTCAAACAAAATGCGAAATACATGTAATTAGGTTTCTCCATATACCATTTCACACTTTAATTTGCTGTTTATTACATAAATATCGGACTTAATGTTAATTGGTTTCCTACAATTTTTGTTTAATATATGTAATTGTTTATCGTTTGCCTGGTGGATAGTAATGCTTCTATTTTAACAATGTGACAATGACAAGGGACTACATGGAATAAAATCCAATTATACATCACAAAACACAACTTCCTGCTGCATCATGGTGTTGTATAAAACCCAGACAAACTATAAAAAGAGAATTGTGTCTTTGACCCAAGCAAATACAAAGGAATTTGCTTTTGAAGTTGATATTAAAGGTGTCAGTCACTCGATTTCAACCATCTGGACAACTTTACAATGTTCTGTGGAGTAGCAGGCATATCATGGTATGGTTGGCTCACTTTCATGGAAAAGTTACCGAAGCGTAGAAATAAAAGCCTTTAGCCATTTCATCCCATTCCAGAAAATGGAAGGAGAGAAAGTGCAAAACTTCCAACTTTCTTTTTTACCTGAAGTATTTACTTTCAATTTTCTAAACAAGTTTTTTTTTCTGTCTGACAATCTGTTTTTTGGGTAAATTATTGAATTTTTTTACCCAATCCTATTTCATCATAAATAGAGTTATAAGAAAAAGTTTGACGATATTGAGATGAAAGTGTATGCTCGAGGTAAAGTGAATCAGTCTGAATTCGATGAGTTGCAGGTAAGTTTAGTTTAACTAGTTCTATAACAAGCTGGAAATGGAAGAGCTGATTTCGAGAAAATTTGAGCAATCCCAATATTATTAGAGAAGTGCTATTTTGTGGATGGCTTCTTAGTTGGTTTCTGGCCCAGGTGGAAAATATATTGTGGCACAACCCAATTTAATAAGGCATACGGCATGAGGCGAGTAGTGGTAGCTTGAAAATGACGTTATGCTAGATTCTCATTCAACTGAAGTATATTAAACTTTGAATATATAAGCATCTTGGCTGGATGTGGTAGAGTACAAAAGTTGTTGTGACGGGGTAAAGGTTGGCTATTACTTAGTTGAAGGATACGATACACTCTGAACAAGGATAGTCTTCCTGTTTGCTCTATGTATGTAGGTAGATAGATATGTAGCTGTAGCAAGGAACAAGTCCATCCAATTTCACAGTGACTGAACAATTATACAAAAGACCCTTTCACTTACTTCCCTTCAACTAGCTCCATGCCCTGCTCTGCCTTTCCAATCCATCCTGCCAAGCCAGTTCTTGACGAATTGGAATTCATTGCAAATTTTACTGAGAACTGAGAACTCAGGCATAACAAATGCGTTTTGCTGAGTAAGGAGTATTGCTGGCTGGCTGTCTGCTTAGTACTTGGTTGCTGTTCTTTTGGCTTCCAGGCAGGAATATTTTTGTCCTTGTCGTCCTATCTTGAGGTGGATACGGATGTATGTATCTAGCCATGATTAGAGTTTCAGTATTGGTGGTGTGGTGGAGAAACTACATTTCATTGTGTTCTTGGTTCTGGGGGCTGTTCTTGGCTGACTCTGGTCTTGTTGAGCCTCTAGCTTAACTCGTTTCTAGAAAAATACGCAAAATTGAAAACTTGACTCGGTTTTTCGGGACACCAGTTTCTACTAGTGAGGCTAATTTGACAAAGTCACATTCAGTCTTGGATCTCCCAGCTGCCCTCCTTTCCCTTTCCTGGTTGGCTTGACTTTCTCCAAATAAAACATTCTTTTTCTTAACGGGGTAGAGAAACTGTTTCATCTCATCCATGCACGGAAAGAGTTTAAAGGTTGACGAGATCCTGGTTGCTTTATTCCTTGGTTGGATGGGTGCAGTGCTTGTTATCTTTGCATTTCCCATTTTTAAAATTGTGGTGGGCAAATACATGCATGATGTTCTATCCGTTTAAAATAGACCAAACCAATAATAAGGCTGTATGTACGAGTATACGTATTTTAACACATTTTCCGTATAGGTACATGTAAATAAATAATGTTAAAAACTTAAAAAAAGAATCAAGCCTCTCCGAAGTAACAGTAATGTCGCTGAATTTTCAAAACGCTTGGCTCATCAAGGAGTTTATATTTTTTGAGCAACAAGCCAGGGCATAATATGTTTGTATATTTCTGTTTTCAACTTCCAACACTAATGTTAGCTAAATTAGTAAAGTTCTGCCAAATATAATTAAAGGTTGGCTTCCACAAACCACTTATTTAACATACCAATGCAAATACCGATATTCTTCCAAAGAATTTAGTAAAGTAAATTTGTAAAAGTTGCAGGTCGATATTATTTGCCAGACAATGGTTTTCTCCGACAAGAAAGCACTTAGCATTTGCGGGAACAATGTCACAAAATAAAAGCCTACGGTTTAAATGAATCCCATTTGGAAGCATAGTTTCTGTGAATGAAAACAGGCCATTTTGGTGAGAGGGAAATGCCACAAAATGGTAATGGCTTGGAGAAATAGTAATGGGGCTATGACATTCGAAGGATAGTTTCTTCGTTGTCGAGTAGTATAGTTGCAATGGGCAAACAAGCAACGTAAGTAAAATGAAGGTAAGTTGAGCGAGGAGTAGAAATAGGAGGGAGACGTTCGTTGAGCAAACTTATGCCATCACAACATTAAACTAAAGGCAAGTGGATGGAGACTCAAGCTGGTAGCTTTCTAAGAAATGAGAAAATAAGGTAAAACTTAATCGACCTCAAATACCTTCTTTCTGGATCATTATGCAAACATCTTTCCCCAACGTCAGTCCTTCTCCTTGTCCTCTTTTCAACTGCAGTAGTTCCGTTAATTTTGCCTTGATTCACCTTTCCCACGCTCGCTTACTTTCTCTTCATTCTTTTCGGTATCCTATCCATCCTTTATTACATCACAAGAAAATCTTTGGCAAAAACTTTATATTTGTGTTAGCGTGGGGTGCAGGTGGAGCGAAGAATAATTAAAAGCGTCAATAAATAATTTGTAGAAAAGGTATTGGAAAAGTTTATATAAATGATTTTTGTTTCGTGTCATTGCATTTTGTGACGTTGTATTCTATGCGAAAGGTTTGCTTTAGCATTTTAACTTATCGAACCGTTAGTCACTCCAACCGAGTCTGCAGAAACCCAATGAAAAAGACTGCTAAAACTGCATGAACGCCCCAATTTTGACTTTGTTCAGCCAACTCTTACTTTAAGATCGTGACCGGAACTAACCAACCAACTCTTAGTAAATAACCTTTTCAAAGCTGAGCTTCAAATGGCCTAGTTTTTTTCTTTCCTCCTCGTAAAACAGTTTTTAGTTACGGGTGCCGGCTTTATAGTAGACTTTTATTTAAGTGAATTGGCAAACAGTTAACGGCGCCAAATAAAATCAACCACCATACCATCCTTCAATTCAATCCTTTCCATTAAATAGTTGTGATGGTCCTTGGTGCAATACAAACTGCAAGTGATGGATTGAGTGAAATGTAGCTTAATGCACTTTGTCCGTAGCAAATTTTCCATAAAATTGGCTTGGTGGCTGTAGCTTTTCTGCTTGAAAGTACAGACTGAGCCGTTCATGTTAATAGTTGTATCTGCAAAGATATCCATATTAATGGCGTTTTACTTTGCAAGGGGTAGTTTATAGATAGAATATGTAGACATATGACCAGAGCAGACCACACTGGGAAAGTATGAAAACTAAAAGAAAGGTGCAATTCAAAAAACCAGAATAGAAAGGCTAGTAAAGTAACGTGGCAAAAGAGATAGGACATAATAAATGGAACCACTGTCGGCGCTGGCTTGGCCAATGGGTGAAACTAGGTCTCTGACTTTGAATGAGCACTTTCCTATCTTTGCACTACGATTGCCAATTCTATGGTTTCTTACGTTTTGGAATGGACTTTAACAGAGCCTGAGATCCAAGTTACATGCACCAGTACCTAACCCAACTTTTCACTATCATGGTTCTGGTATTACTACTTCTACTAGAAATGGAATGGGAAAGGGCTTTATCTCCGTAATTTGCACTAAAGAAGAAGACATAAAAAATCGATTTATTGCCTTTTCACGAAGGTCTGTCCTGTCTCCCAAGGGTAAGTGTTCTAGTTTACGACAATGTGTACTTTTAAACAAACTACAACGATCTACAGTAATATCAAAGTGACCAATTCAAACAAGGTCGCGATGGAATGATGCACACAATATCAACCATTCAGTCCCATTTTATTTGTATTGGTGCGTGGGAGGATACTTGTAGGATCAATTGAGAGATGCGGATTGGAGCGATAAAATAGGACTTTCAATGTATTCATTTTATTTTGCTCACTCAATACATTTATTTGTACTTGCCTTTAATTGTCAAAGGTTGGCGAATATTTTTCATAAAATATTTTGATCTTAGTCCATTCGGATTTACAAACAAACACATTTCGGTAGGCAAAAGCGTTTCACGAAAATATAAAATAACCGTTGACAAGATTTCCCATTTTCGTTCATGCATTAATTCTATAAAGCAGCCTGAGCCCATTGATTAATGCGTACAACATTTGAAAGCTAAAAATAATAAGTACGCAAATGAAAAAATGTAAATTGAATTGCATGTCCTAGAAAAAGTGAACGTTTATCTGATACATGTGCATAAATACACAGATTAGTTGTTAAATATTACTTGGCTGGAAATCGCCTAGTTTTCCACACTGAAAATCACTTCAATTGTGTGAAAGCGGTTATAACCGAAATGAATGAAATGATTGGCTTCATGATTGAATCCAGCCGAACATTGACCAAAAGTTTTCTTTTCTGCTGGGCTTTGTTCGAACTAAAAAACATAGTAAAACCCAACTCAAATTTGGAGTGAAAGTGAACAAACTGTGGAGCCACACCTCGTTTACTGTTAGATTAAGTTACCGCCGACTGTAATACACTGAGAAACACAACGAAAAAAAAGAAGAAATCAAGTTCTTATCAAAATATTCAAAACACACTTCAACGTAAAAGGGCGCAGGATGTCGATGCATGTCAAAATACAATTAAATACAGCAGCCTAGCATTTTTAGAGTTGTTAAAGTTCTGTAACGATTTCAATTCTAGATATCAAACGTCTTCACATATTTACTTCATCTAACATAATAATTAGTGCCTAAATAGCAGTAGCAGCACAATGGAATTTCTTGTCGAACCATGTGTCAACTTAATGCTTGCTATTTCACGTAGAAAGGTCTCACATAAAACATTAATTACTACTACTCTATATTCTAGAAATAAAATTGAACGGCGTGCAAATATTAAGATTTGATGTTGTCAACGGACTATGTCGTTTCACGGATTGTTCCATATTATTCTTAGCCATACATAAAATTGGTTGGAACTGAACATATTCTAAAGGAGAAAGTGACGGTAGCTATGTCTCTCTTTATTTATGTCTCTCATTGTTTATTGTGAAACATGTTGAATTTTTGGTCAGTCCAGTCACTTCAATCTGATCCAAACATAGGAAGCGACCAAATCAAATTCAAGCCGAGGGGAAACACATGGCAAATTATACAGCCGAACCATCCTTGTCTTGTCCAATCTTCTCGACCCCAGCCCAGTCAGTGTCACCCAATCTACCCCTTACTCAAGAAAGTAGGAAAAGAAGAAAGCAAGTTGAAAAAAGAAAATGAGAGAAAAGTTGCGGAGATGGGATGAGATGCTAGGCTGGCATTTTATCTCGTCCTACAGTAGTTCCACTATTCCCAATATAACCATTCATACTACTTAGGTATATTGTACTACATTGGTTTATAGGCTTGTTGAATTCGGGATTGGTTTAGTTTAGTGAACTATACCAAGACTGTTTTACAGTAGGGACTGAACTTGACTGAACCGGACTTACATAACGTAATGTGCTACAGCTCTATACTGAAGCTGGGCTGAGCTGAAACTGACTTTATTAGAAAACTGAAGTGAACTTCCATACAAAGTGTTTTGGTTGATTCTAATCTATAATCCAATCCACCCAGCTTGGACAACTAAGCAATGGGGAAGCAAAGCAAGAGAGAGGGAAAGCGACGTGAAGTTGGTTGGATTGGATTGACCGATGTCCTTTCTCCTTGCTTCACTCACTCAACTCAGTCTGTAGGAAAATATTTACTTTTCCCCGTACGAGATAAAATAGAACGGAGGATAAAGGACGGTTTCATCCAACTCTAGCAGAAGGAAGCAATGTAATGTGTGTGTGTGTTTATATGGAAATTCTATCCATCCAATCTATTCCATGACTGACGGACTAACTATAGATTTTAGGTAGAAGTATATACACTGAAATCAAAAACAACCTCGAGCTTCTGTCATCCAATTTTCTGATAATATTTTGCATTGGAATTGGATTTGGCTTATCGGTTTGTAAATATGTCATACGCTCTTAAATTTTGTTTCTTTGAGTTAAATGAAACTACCATTCTCGGCAACATGCACAATTCCACATTGGTTAGCTTACTGCGACTGATGCTATAGTGCCGGCTAGGCCAGGAGATAAGTGGCCCGATTTGGCCCAGAAAGGAATGGTCAATTCCAATGACGCATTAGTAGTTGCATTATAGAATCAAATTCCAATTAGTTTTAAAGGCAATGTTAACCATGGCAGAAAGAGAATAGAAATTGTTGTTAACGCAAAGTTGCATTCGTTCATGAAAAGACAGATAGACAAGAGTGGAAAGATGATAAAATAGTAGTGCCCCTACCCCACCACCCATGAATCAGTGTCCTTGTGTGGGAATCAATATCCATAAATCATTCTGAGCTTTTGTCCGTATGGTTTTCAGTCACTCATTCATACTCAGTCATTCAGCACAGCTTCTGTTCCTGTTCTATGCTTTCCTTGTTCCCATTTTGTCAAATAAAATCCCTGGAATTTAAAATCAAAACCGTATCAAAATCCTGTGTTGGAGATATTCTCCCATTACTTCAGATTTTTGAGCAAATTTGCCTGGTTTGTTTTGTTAAGCTGAGGAAATAAAAAAGTTCAGCGTATTATATTGTAGGGAAGCCAGATGTTAAGTTACGTATTTGAAATTGAAGCAATCGAATTCATAGCTGGAGGAGAAAGGCGGGGTGGAACATGTCCAAGGATTGTGATATGAAATGATTTGATTTTACGTCAATATTCTTAGAGTGGCCTTTCTTCTCTCATATTTTTGTAATGGTGGATGGATGAGTAGAGAAAAACTTGAAAATTGTAGCCAAACCGAGTAAAATTTCAGTATAGGTGAAGTTGAACCTGAACTGGACACCCAGTGGGGTTTATTTTATTTGATGGGGAAGAAGATAGGTTAGACCGGGTGTCTGCACTAGTCCCGCTGTGACCAAGTCACTTCTTTCCATCTATCTTCCTCGGATTTCAGTTAGCTTCCTTTACTCTGAATTATTTTCAGAAATTGGAGATTTTCTTGGCAAACTGGGATATTCGCTGTGCTATGTCGATGGCAGGGGTTCACGGTAGGTGTACCATCAGTCAGACGAAACGAAGGAAGGGACAAACGGATCAAAACCCATCATTAGAGAGAAAGCAGTAAGCTGGATCTGAAATGTCATATTCAAACAAAATACCATGTCTCTCAACTGAAGGAAAGAATATGGGGGTGAAAAATATACATATAAAAATTCATAGCTTGATTGGGTCAATGCCCGGGTGGCTACGATGCACATATGCTAAATATGCATGTATGCATTCAATAAATTTCACCCGGTTTCTAATAGCACTAGTCACTGCGGGTGTGGACAATTTATTTATTTTATTTATTGGTATTGGCATCAAGCGGGCCATGTCATTGCAGTGGGAGTTTGTTTCAGAGCTGAAAAATAAAAGATTAAAGTAACGATGGGAAATCATGACATTAATAGAGCGACTCAATTTGACCCCAATGTAATGTTGTAGACGAGTCTGCACATGGTAAAATAATAAATAGAAGCTTTTGGACAGTATTAACTTGAGATGAAAACATGTAATTTTTCAGTTACAAATAGGGTTATCCAAACACCGGATTTGAATCATTTTATATAATTTTCAGAGATCTTCATTAGTTTAAAAGTTTTTGAAGTACTTCGACTACTTTACTTGCTGTCCAACCCAACAAGGGACTAAGTGCGGATAGGGAGTTGGCGAGAAAAAATCGAATGGAAGAAATCTGTTATTCCCCAAACAATGAGGAATGCTTCAAGAAATCCCTTTGTTGGAGAGAAAGGAGAGTGAGTGAAGCCATCGTGTGCGTGTGAGCCATCCGTAAAAAGGATTAGGAATACAAATCTATCAATGAAATCCCTTTCCATAAGACCCAGCCAAGCCAACCAAGTCAACCTGACTGTCTCTCATTCGATAAGAGTTCCATCCACTGCTCTGGTTAGAAAGAACAGAAAACCCCAAGGGAGAATCTAGCTGCTTTTTACAAAATTGCACTTTTACCACTACCAAACCAACCAACACAGCACATCATGGCTATGGCTGAGTAAGTAAGGACCGCAATTCTATGCCACCTTTTGAAAACAAACAGCTCCAACCATTTTATCTCTTAGCTTTTGTCAAATCCCTGTCCGTAAAAATCAACTGTTTTATCAGAAACGACCAAAAACTCAAGGAGGCGTTTAAGATGGTAGGCAAAGGGTAATGGATAACTTGCGCCCACTTTCTTCTCCTAGCCTTAAAATCTAACTGGAACTGTAAGGTATCGAATCCGTCAGTAAATTTTCCAATTTCAATGCCGAGAAGTCATTTTAATATCTCATAAAAGTAAGCGTATAACGAAACATTTGGATAAAAATTTAAAGGCTTATGGATTGTAAAACTTACTTTCCCTCTATTGTTGTTTATTTAAATCTAAACTCTATTTGCTATGCCTTGTTTAATGCATATTATGTTTACTTTCATTTACCCTCAACGACCCGTGGTACATACAAAACATGACAATTATTGAAGTAAGGGGATGAATTTGAGTGTATATACACATTATGCCGAGTCTGCCTAACTTCCTCATATAGCCCTTCATCATTTAACCCAGAATTAGTACCTGGAGCGTCATTTCATCCCACTAAGTTGTGAATAAATACTAGTTAAGCTCCTAATAGGAAAAGTTTCCATTCCATTCATCCAACCCCATCCCATCCATATGGAAATGGTTACATTACGCTAAACGGAACTGAAATAACCCAGATGCCGAGAGGATGGAACGTAATTGAACAACAAACTGGCAAGAAAATCAACTTCAACTAGCTCTTCTATGTCCTGCCTTCTTTGGCAAACCTAACTCTAGTTCTGTTGGGTAATGAACAATTATGGAGGAAAACTGGAAGTCTGTGCAGGACTCTTACAAATACCGGTGGATGGAGGTCTTGCCATTCTTTTCCACTGTCATCCATGAAATGCATATGCCGACTTTACAGAGCAAGGACAGAGAAGCCCAAGGTCTCCTCGGAGAGTCATTCGTACTTTCGTCTAGCAAGAAATAAATGCGGCTACGAGCCTCAAGGGAAGATTTAAACCATCTTCCATCCACTCCAGTCTTAAATGTACACAAATGAAGGCATGCAACGCAACCAAGCAAAGCAACTTTACGCTTAACGCTATGGTGAAATTCGTTCCTTGGATGAACTCACTTTCTCCACTATTCAAATCATGCCAAGTTTTGGCTGCGTATTTCGTGGTCTGGTCCCCCACTCAATTTTAAACACTTGAACTTCATGACATCACATTCACAAAGCCAGAGCGAGAAACAAAAGCATAGTGCACATATTTTTTGGAAGGAAAGTGAATTCTTTCTATTTTCCGGGTTTAGCCTTTCTCGCAAAAGAATGAATGATTCAGAATTTTCCCACTAGAAAAATGGGATTCTAGCTCCAAATTGGATGAATTTTTCGTTCTCAACTCAACAAATGTGAGAATCGTTCTTGAGCTGGTTTGTGCCACTTCTGCCACTGCCAGGGTAAAGCTAAGCTATATTGGTTTGTTTTTGGAGTCGGACCAGAGTTATATTTTGAGAGGTTGAGTGAGTGAATGTACTGCATTGAGAAGGAGCCACAGCTGCTGGTAAAACTTATCTCGATAGTCCTCTGAAAAAATAAAAGAATCCAAAGGATAAACGTAATATTACGTTTTTCTGTTGTTGCACAAACACAATACGCTTGAGAAAATGCAATTTAGAGCAGAACTCGGTTTCCTGTAGGAAATAAAACAAACGCCTATTCCGTATATTGGATAGAGTTGAGTGTGTGGGGTGTGGAGAATCTCTGAATAATCGAAACGACTCTACTTGAGCCCCGGTCGAGAAAAAAGATCAAAATGGAGCCTCAGAAAGGTGTCGATGGGTGAAATGAAATCATTGATGTCCATGAATGCCACCTTCATCCATCAAGATTTGATTCTATTACTCCTGCATATTTCTACTTTAATCTTTTTATGCGCTGGTTAAAACATATTTCTCATAGTAGACGGACATGAAGAGTAAGCAGACGTAGTAAGAATTTACGAATTTATTTCATGAATCAAACCCATGACGAAATAAAATGCAACATCTGTAATTCTTTTTATGGTTTCTCCACCTTAAGGAAAATGCTTGGTGAACCAATCTTTCACGGAATTTTTGTTCTACAAATAAACACACTTTATAGAAGTCAAAGAAATTATATATACTCTATGCATATTGTGCGGAGGAAGGTGGGTCCCATAATGGCACATAATTTTGGACAGATTCTAATTATCTTGATTTAGTGTGCAAGGGGTAGAAGAATACGCGTAATGAAGTGTGCAATGGCAGACATTGACACCCACTTTTGGTAAACTGGAAGACCAAATACTTTAAAGAGTTTCACACTTTATTTTTTTCTACAAGGGAAACTTCACAAAAACAGAAAAGAATTCTAACCTTACATCAAAGTCTCAACGGGCAATTGCACATTTCTTGACAAGGACACCACATCGAATACTCGGGTCGGATAATGCAGTAAAAGAAACGAGCCATAAAAATCAATTTGTCAAATATTCGTATGAAGAGATTCGAGGAATTTTCTAGTTTTTAAATAGAATGACAAACATTCCCAAAAGGACAACAAAACATTATTTCGATCCTTGAACTGAGGATCATTAACCATTTTTATGGGAATGGGTTTGGCTCTTTTCTGCTCATTCTTAGGTCTAGAATTTAGAAAGTAGCAAAAGTAGGATGAACAAAACTTAACACTATTGTTTTGTGGTATTTGTTAATTTTAACTTTTTGAAATTTAAATCTGGTAAAAGACCAGCTCACTTTTTTTGGCCCGGGTCAACCCCCAAAGACAAGTTTCAAAATAAGGAGCAATTTAAAGTACTAAAAATGTGCCTAAAGTAATGAACTAGTCCATAAATCCTTCCATTTAAAAGTCATGGCAGTATTGTATTAAAGTATTTCAGTTGGAAGTACACGTTAAAAAGTTTCCAAAATTTACAACAAATGTAGCATCATAAGAAAAATGTTTTGAGGCAAACTCTTTTTGTTTCAATTGGGTAACAGAATTATTTGTTGCTGATCGATAACAGCAACAGTCAAATATGCAAAGGTTTAGTCTGTTGGCCCGAAAGTTTTATGAATGATATTTAAACTGAAATTGCCTACCAATGCAACGGAACAATATACTGTAACCCTTT
Source organism: Folsomia manolachei (assembly GCA_036491905.1). Lineage (NCBI taxonomy): Eukaryota > Metazoa > Arthropoda > Collembola > Entomobryomorpha > Isotomidae > Folsomia > Folsomia manolachei. Next base: position 20,645 of record JAAXNX010000926.1, read on the forward strand.
ATTTGGATTTGCATCTGTTTGGTAAATTACTTGAAATACAAAATTAATTTTGAAAGATAATGAAAACAATTTAACAATGGGTGTGTACAAATTGGTTGTTCGTTAATATAATTAGCTGCTAATTGAATCATGCCACTGTCAACTAAACACAATAGGTGACGGTCGGAAGAGATGGGGCTGATGAGCTGAGCTGTACATCCTCATTGGAAATTACGCTGACTTAGAGCGGAACAGATTCTTCGACAGATCCTTATCTTAATGAAGTCGTTCTGCTCTTGTCATTCCTAAATCAATCTTCCCTTGTCATCTCACTATATCTGTAGTTCCACGCCTGCTCCTGTTTGTTAAAACACTTTGTGCATAACAAAGTACATGAAAACAGAACATGGGCTCCTTGTTTATTTTCTAAATGCTGGAATGATAACCCGTGCCCAGTTTTAAAAGATCCGAATTAGTGTGCCACCTTAGAACAAGTCTTCTCACATTAAGAGCAAGCTCATTAATGAGTGAGTGCGTTCGACGAGCTTGTTTTCCTCATTCTTCGTTATATCTTCGTTATGATAAATTACAATTGTCTTATTCCGCTAAAATAAATTCGTAAATTGGAACCCGAGACGAAACTGTCATGATTTGCCAAACTATCAATTGGTGCATGTTTGCAAGCTAACCCAGTCGTTAAATTTACTGATTCTTGGTTCTCAGCAAAATGCGCATAATTTGTCTTCTTTCATCTAGAATTATTTATTACAGCCCTAAGTGCACAATGTCTTTTTTTTCATTTCTTACATTTAATGCAAGAATGAACACACCGTTTTCGTATTATCAATTTACGGAATGAATGAATACAAAGAAGGGAATAAAAATAAAATAAAGTCATTTAGACGGTATACACACTAAATATTTCAGGGGATTCATTGTACTAAATTACATTTAGTTGTAAAATGCGCATTTGCCATTTACAACAGCACTTGCCTTCTTTTCAAAGACTGAGCATTAGCACTTCATTACCTCTGAAGCAGAAATCTGTGCCTGGGTTTATCA